>JBAKBP010024628.1:0-34815 GCA_037953745.1 Lithodes maja
GGGATAGATTTTTACAACATATCGTGCAGAACTCTACTTTTATCGTGTATATCTTGATGAAAGTAGATACACTGGTGGAGTAAGATATATTCATCACGATTCAGATTTGTATAGTCTTGTTTGAGATAGCAATGAGGAGAGGAACAATGATATAATTGGGTACCATATTTAATTCACTGCTATACTTCTCCAGCCGTCGGGTGATGTCAATGAAGCTCCAACAGTTTGGTCCACTGTGATTGGTGTGTTGAATGAGCCTATACTTGATCTTGCAATTGAATGAGCCTATACTTGATCTTGCAATTGAATGAGCCTATACTTGATCTTGCAATTGAATGAGCCTATACTTGATCTTGCAATTGAATGAGCCTATACTTGATCTTGCAATTGAATGAGCCTGTACTTGATCAGCCCAACTAAAATACGTTGCTGCTGGCCATCTATCGATCCATCTATTTACTTAGGCACATACCCCCTTATTTACTTAGGCACATACCACCTTATTTACTTAGGCACATACCCCCTTATTTACTTAGGCACATACCCCCTTATTTACTTAGGCACATACCCCCTCTTTTATATTATTTTTGTATTTATGTATATATATATATTGTGCCCCACTTTTTCCTTACCACTCCTGCTCTCCCTCCTCCCAGTCTCCATTAATTATAAGGAGTATATAGTGTGTTGGTGTCTCCGCTGTACCATAACGTCTAATAATGTTACGACGCCTGGAGGCTGGCGGCATACTATACTCGGTTTCTTTTTAACGGACGGTAAATTGCAAACTTCCCATCAAGATTTTGTAGCGAAATATTGTGCTAATTACATAAACTTGGACTTATTATGATGCAGATACATTGTAGTTTCATATTTTTCCATTAAGTATTGAGAAAATAGCTACTAAGGGATTCAATTTACCGCCATTCGACCTTGCACGGCCAATGATGCCATTACTTATACGGCCTTCACAACCCTACGTGAGGCGTCTCCTGAGCTACTTATGGGGAGATGGGGTTGTTTTCTAGATCCCCTTCTCCCTCCTGTTTAGCCCCATTAGTGTTCAGAAAAATTGTAAATAAATGAGAAAAAAAAAATCGACCAAAAAGCGAACCATTCCTCTTAACCGTTTTAATCAGATGATGGCTGTTTAGTTTATATTCTGACTACCTCCAGGCGATTAACTGGGAGATGGGTAGTTTTTCTGGGCCCCTTTCTCCCTCGTGTTTAGCCCCATTAGTTTTGAAATGTTTTGACGTTCGGCCCATTAGTTTGTCGATTTTAACACCTTTCGCCCCATTTCGTTGTCAATGTTAAGACCTTTCATGTCATTTAGGTGTCGATTTTTTCCTGGCGAACGATAGCGACCCAGTAATGTTAAGAGAAATCGAACTTCGACCGGGACATTTTTCTACCAAAAAAATTACACATTTATATTGAAGGGGTGTTTTTCCAAGCTTGATGGAGGTCTAGCGAGGAAACTAAAAAAATATATGAATAAATGAATTCATTTACCAAAAAAAAACAGCCACTGTCACCTTATGAGTGTTGGGTAGAAGTGGAGTAAGTGGTCGATATGGGTGAGCACGTAAATTATGGCGAACGGTCAAATTGGCTTAGGTGGTCGAATCGGTACACGTGGACGAATTATAATATAGGTCATTGTCGGTGGTCGAATCGGTACACGTGGACGAATTATAATATAGGTCATTGTCAAACTAGTCTAAGTGGTCTAATCGTATCTACAGTAGGCAAGCGGGCGAATCAGAGTAAACGGTTGAATTAGGGCGAATGGGACTTTTTTTCTATATTCCAACTACTCCCTCTCGGGCATAGGCTGAGAGCCTGTACATTCCACTGCTCAACACGGTGAAGCCCGTGAGGTCTCGGGCCAGTCTGGGGAGTAAGACATGTGCAGCATCCATTCATGGCTCGAAGCAGCTCCATCTCTGAAGCGGCTGGTTGCTTCGTTCAAGTGTTTCACTGTCTCATCCTCCAGACTCAGACCCTCACTCTCAGAATGCCACCTATTGAGTAGTGAACTCACTAGGCATTGTCCCCCTGTAGCATATTTTTGAATATGGGAATATTCATACAGTACTATTTAATCAGGGAACAATGAGGGTATTTTTTTGGCATATCGGTGGGCTTTGTGGTAATGCACTGATACGAGGTACAGCACAAATTCAATCCCAATAATATCTTCCCATTGACATATCGGGATTTGAACCCGGGTCCATTGGATTACCAATCCAGTGGCAAGACCACTCCACCACACCTCCCCTTATGGGGAGTTGAGTGGTTCAATCGAGGTCAGCAGTTTATTCTGGGTGACTACTTGCTAGTTTCAGGCTATAAGGAAGTTAGAACCGTAAACACCGATAATAAACAGACCTGCACTAATAATCTAAGTTTCTGATGCATGGAAAGATTGTTGAATTTCCTTGTATGTGTTTATCAATGTACTACAACCGTAGTTTGGCTTATAATTCGTCTAAATATAGATGCATACCATTTATAGTGGTAGAATCAGGGTGAGTGGTAGAATCAGGGTGAGTGGTAGAATCAGGGTGAGTGGTAGAATCAGAGTGAGTGGTAGAATCAGAGTGAGTAGTAGAATCAGGGTGAGTAGTAGAATCAGGGTGAGTGGTAGAATCAGAGTGAGTGGTAGAATCAGAGTGAGTGGTAGAATCAGGGTGAGTGGTAGAATCAGGGAGTGGTAGAATCAGAGTGAGTGGTAGAATCAGAGTGAGTGGTAGAATCAGAGTGAGTGGTAGAATCAGAGCGAATGGTAGAATCAGAGCGAATGGTAGAATCAGAGTGAGTGGTAGAATCAGAGTGAGTGGTAGAATCAGAGTGAGTGGTAGAATCTGGGTGAGTAGTAGAATCTGGGTGAGTAGTAGAATCAGGGTGAGTGGTAGAATCAGGGAGTGGTAGAATAAGAGTGAGTGGTAGAATCAGGGTGAGTGGTAGAATCAGGGTGAGTGGTAGAATCAGGGTGAGTGGTAGAATCAGGGTGAGTGGTAGAATCAGAGTGAGTGGTAGTATTAGAGTGAGTGGTAGAATCAGGGCGAGAGTGACCATCAGAATGAGTGGTCAAATCAGGAGGAGCGGTTGATTCGGGGTAGTGTTGCCAATTTAGCTACTCTCCCGCTACATGTGGAGGTATTCGGGGTAGTGTTGCCAATTTAGCTACTCTCCCGCTACATGTGGAGGAATTCGAGGTAGTGTTGCCAATTTAGCTACTCTCCCGCTACATGTGGAGGTATTCGGGGTAGTGTTGCCAAATTTAGCTACTCTCCCGCTACATGTGGAGGTATTCGGGGTAGTGTTGCCAATTTAGCTACTCTCCCGCTACATGTGGAGGTATTCTGGGTAGTGTTGCCAATTTAGCTACTCTCCCGCTAGATCTGGAGGTATTTACTTCGATCTAGAGACAACTTTTTACATCTAACACCATGAATTATACCGTTATTTTGGAGATATGATCCATTTGAGAGTGATATTCTAGAGATTGTGGCATTATTCTAGCGATTTTCGGCTTTTCTTTAATATCTAGCGGACTTGATTTGGTAACCCTAAAATTTCGGGGTTAAAGGGACAATCGGGACAAACAGGCGAATTGGGGTAAGCGTACACATTGGTTTGGGCAGTAATGTTTGGCCAAGAGTTTTTTTTTTTTTTTTTTTTTTTTTTTTTTTTTTTTTAAAGAGACAATGAACGGAGGAAGGAAAAACACAGATAAAACAAAAAGGTCCATGTGCCTAAAGGCATCCTCCATTCATAAAATGTTTGTAACAACTGGATTTAAACATTTGCAGATTGTAAGTTTGTGGAAAGCAATTCGAGGGAAGTGAATTCCAAAGAGTAGTAGCTCTGGGGATAAATGAATACTGATAAGCAGAAGTTCTGCATTGTGGAGGAGAAAGTGTAAATTCATGGGCGCTCTCAGCTGCCCTAGTTCTACGCGGAAAGATGTGGAGAGGCGGCACAATTGAAGCAAGTTCCTCGGAACAATTGCTGTGAAAATATCTGTAGAATAATGCAAGGGATGCAACGTTTCTTCGTATGGATAATGTAGGAAGGTCCTGTGTGATTGCAGGGTTATTGATTAATCTAATAGCTTTATTTTGAATTTTGTCCAACTGCCTCAATGCAACCACTCCACTTCCAACCCACAGAGGTGAACAGTAATCCATCTGGAGTAGTTATACTAAGAAAAAGAATAAGATTAAGTTGAGATGGGTCGTTTTTCTAGATCCCTTTCTCCCTTATGTTTAGCCCCATTAGTTTTCAGATTTTAAGATGTTTGCCCCATTAGTTTGTCGATTTAAAGATCTTTCGCCCCCTTTCCTTTGTCAATATTTAGACCTTTCGTGCTATTTAGGTGTCGATTTTCTTTCCTGGCGATTGATAGTGAGCATGTAATTTTGGAAGAACCGGCCTATGGCCGGAAATTTTTTCTACCGAAAAATGTACGAATTAACCTACAAGGGGGATCTAATGTATTTTTTTGTTTTAAGTTTGATGGAGGTCTAGGGAGGAAACTAGAAAAATAATGAATAAATGAAAAAAATCAACCAAAAAGTGAAGTTAAACAGACAAATTGGTATGGGTAATAAAGTGTTGCCAAGTGGTGAAGTTGGTGGAGTGGTTATACTGGGAAAATTAATAAGCTTAACTCATACAGTACCGGTGACTTCCTTTTAAATTAATAAGCTTAACCCATACAGTACCGGTGACTTCCTTTTAAATTAATAAGCTTAACCCATACAGTACCGGTGACTTCCTTTTAATTAATAAGCTTAACCCATACAGTACCGGTGACTTCCTTTTAATTAATAATCTTAACCCATACAGTACCGGTGACTTCCTTTTAATTAATAAGCTTAACCCAAACAGTAGCGGTGACTTCCTTTTAAATTAATAAGCTTAACCCATACAGTACCGGTGACTTCCTTTTAAATTAATAAGCTTAACCCATACAGTACCGGTGAGTTCCTTTTAAATTAATAAGCTTAACCCATACAGTACCGGTGACTTCCTTTTAATTAATAAGCTTAACCCATACAGTACCGGTGACTTCCTTTTAATTAAAAATCTTAACCCATGCAGTACCGGTGACTTCCTTTTAATTAATAATCTTAACCCATACAGTACCGGTGACTTCCTTTTAATTAATAAGCTTAACCCATACAGTACCGGTGACTTCCTTTTAAATTAATAAGCTTAACCCATACAGTACCGGTGACTTCCTTTTTCATTAATAAGCTTAACCCATACAGTACCGGTGACTTCCTTTTAATTAATAAGCTTAACCCATACAGTACCGGAGACTTCCTTTTTCATTAATAAGCTTAACCCATACAGTACCGGTGACTTCCTTTTAAATTGAACAGTAATCCATCTGGAGTAGTTATACTAAGAAAAAGAATAAGATTAAGTTGAGATGGGTCGTTTTTCTAGATCCCTTTCTCCCTTATGTTTAGCCCCATTAGTTTTCAGATTTTAAGATGTTTGCCCCATTAGTTTGTCGATTTAAAGATCTTTCGCCCCCTTTCCTTTGTCAATATTTAGACCTTTCGTGCTATTTAGGTGTCGATTTTCTTTCCTGGCGATTGATAGTGAGCATGTAATTTTGGAAGAACCGGCCTATGGCCGGAAATTTTTTCTGCCGAAAAATGTACGAATTAACCTACAAGGGGGATCTAATGTATTTTTTTGTTTTAAGTTTGATGGAGGTCTAGGGAGGAAACTAGAAAAATAATGAATAAATGAAAAAAATCAACCAAAAAGTGAAGTTAAACAGACAAATTGGTATGGGTAATAAAGTGTTGCCAAGTGGTGAAGTTGGTGGAGTGGTTATACTGGGAAAATTAATAAGCTTAACTCATACAGTACCGGTGACTTCCTTTTAAATTAATAAGCTTAACCCATACAGTACCGGTGACTTCCTTTTAAATTAATAAGCTTAACCCATACAGTACCGGTGACTTCCTTTTAATTAATAAGCTTAACCCATACAGTACCGTTGACTTCCTTTTAATTAAAAAGCTTAACCCATACAGTACCGGTGACTTCCTTTTAATTAAAAAGCTTAACCCATACAGTACCGGTGACTTCCTTTTAATTAATAATCTTAACCCATACAGTACCGGTGACTTCCTTTTAATTAATAAGCTTAACCCATACAGTACCGGTGACTTCCTTTTAATTAATAATCTTAACCCATACAATACCGGTGACTTCCTTTTAATTAATAAGCTTAACCCATACAGTACCGGTGACTTCCTTTTAATTAAAAATCTTAACCCATACAGTACCGGTGACTTCCTTTTAATTAATATTCTTAACCCATTGTGACGTTAACCACTCCGTTAGAACCGCATGGCTTGTCCTACAGTGACTCGCTAGGATCGCCAGGGCAGTGGATGGGGCTACAGTTTATGTATTAGAGTGTGCTTTATTTCATATGAAAGCTCGTGTCATGGGCAGTCCAGAAAGGCTCTTTGTTTTCGCCCATGTCAAGGCTTTATATATTTAATTGTAAAGTATATGTTTTGTCATTAACTAGTAATGATAGGATCTGGGAGAGAGAGAGGGAGTAGAACAGAGTGAGAGGGGGCGCGCAGTGTTTTTTGTCCCGCTCGATGACGTCACGGCTGGCTGCCTCGCGGGGGTTGGTGGAGGGAGGTCCTTACCATGCTGTGAACTCTTGTTAGTGGCCAGATCACTTGTAACCGTTTTTTTCCCACGCGGCTCGAGCTAGTGCGAGTATATATACTGGTTCCTCGCCCCACTCTCCCTCAGATCTGGTTTCTAGAACACACTCATCTTTTTTCCCTTGCTATCTATCCCCGCTCCTTACCTGAGAATCTTTTCCTCTGCCTATCTCTCTCATTTTCCATATCTTTCACCACCTTTATTAACATTATATCCCCTCTGGTTAACTCTGCAAAATCAGCTTCATGCTGGCCAGTTGTATTGTGTGTTAAGGTCTGATATAGCTTATGTATGTTAGTTGTTAAGAAAAGTGGATCACGAAGCATTGGTTGGCTTTCATATTGCCGCTTCCTATAATTATTAGTGTTCTGCTGGATTAGATAATGCTAGACTGGGAGTCTGATATAATAGGTATTGTTTCCTATGAGTGCTGGCTTTAGTTAAAAGCGGCACGACATACCTGAGAACTGGAGTTGATTGAGTAAATTCTAGTCTGTGTGCCATTGAGAGTAGAGCATGCACGAATGAGGGCTTTTTGCCTATACCATTCTGCACTGTTCTAGTCTCGATTGTTTGTCTTTGAGGTACGCCAGAAGAACGCTTAATACTTCGGTATTAAGGTTTCTCAAGAGAGCTACCCTTCATTATAACGTAATATTTGACGCACAGACTTGAGATTTGCACTAGGCTATGCAGCATGCCATGCGCACCAGTATCTCGTATCATTGACTCTAGCTAGACTTTATCAGTCACAGTAGACATTAAGTGTATTAACCTAATTACTCTTTTTATGCATACCCATTTATGATTACACAAGCATTTCGCAGCCTAGTTTGATGTATTGAGACACAAACGACTTAGGCTCTTTTTGTTGATAGGAATACTGCATTGTGGCGATTATTATTAGTGTTGTAGTGTTTAGGATATTCTTGGCTCCGACGGCATTATATATTCTGCCTTTTTGTGTGCATAGCCTGCACGAGCATTGTTCCACTGCCTGCCTTTTTGGGTTCCATTTCCGATACGAGCATCTTTATAACATCTAACATTTAAAGAAGATTCCTTGTTAGTGTTGAAGGACTTTAGTGCACTTTCTTTCATGCAGGAGTGCCTGACATTTATTGATTAAAGTAACGTAAGCTGTAACTTCTCTTACCACCTTACTTTGCATACCATAACCAAGCACCTTCGGTTATAGGTAGTAATAGGCTGTTTTCACATAACATTAAGCCTAGAGTAGACGCACATTTATTGAGAGTTTGATAGCCTATTATTGCATATAGAACTCTGTAGAGTATTTGTGTTCTTTGTTCACTGGGAATATACTTCAGAGGTTGGAGCTAGCGCTTTCCGTTGTAACATTTATGCCATTACTAGTCCAATGAATAAGAGCCCTGATATATTTGAACCCCAGTCGTAACAAATGGCGACCTTACCTAGGATTTGGTGAACCTACATTTATTAGCAGGGAACATTTGTTGTTTTAGAGAATATTTTGCGGGGATCAGCAAGAATAATTTTTTTTCGCAACATAGTATAGCCCTTGAGTATTTCCGAGAATTTGTGTGTGTATATTGAGGTATAAGAGTTTGGGGTACTTCTTTTCTGAATATTGTGGTGAGAAATTTTTGTGAGCATCATGTCTTATACCGGGTCAGAGGAAAATGGAGACACAGTACGTAATGTCGAAACTGAGGAACAGCAGCATGATGAAAGGGTTAATCGGGTGAACTGTGAGGAGGATGCTAGGATATTTTTGCAATGGCCTGTTACTGCCGAGCGGTTGGTGGGTATGGATCGGTACGGTCTTCAATGCCTGGCCACAGCTATCGGTCATGCGGTTACTAGCAGCATGACCAAGGATAACTTGATAATGTGTGTACTGGGCAGGATGACTGGTGAGCGAGATGGGTTGAGTGCTCAGAGCCCTTCGGCCATGCTTCCCCTACACTCGACTCCCAGCCATCCCAGTAGTTTGCCGACCCCGGGTACGCTTCCGCAGTTGGGTGGTGACTGACAGGGTGGGTTGCCCCTGGGGGGACCACCGGTAATTTCAAACATTGTAGCACCTTCACCTCCTCAAGGGTTAACTCCAGAATTATTGCTTCAGCTCGAATTAGCTAAGATCCAGCAGCAAATAGAATTAGCCAAGATAGAAGAAAGAAAAACTATCAGTCATGAGCACATAGAGCTAGCAAAAATCCAAGCTGAGTCGACTATGTACTGTGCCGACATGGATGTAGAGAAGTCGCGAGTAGAGACAACGGGACAGCGACTTGGGGCTGGTAACCGTGTTCATGAGCAGTCTCTCTCGCACTTATTGAAACTGGTTCCGGTGTTTGATGAGAGTGGTGTAACAGAATTTTTCACACGCTTTGAGAAGAAGTGCCAGGAACACCAGTGGCCAGAGAATAAATGGGCAGCACTTGTATCCTCTAGATTAATAGGCAAGGGTCTTAAAGCCTACGATGCGTTACCTTTGGAGTCATGTATTGTGTATGAGGATCTCAAGGAGGCTGTCCTGAGGGCTTACGAATTGCAACCAGAAACGTACCGTTTGAAGTTCCGGGGTGTAACTAAGGGAAGAGATAGCACCTTTTTGGAACACGCCCGGGACTTGTCCGATGCTATGGGAAACTGGCTCCGATCTGAGAAGGTCACAACATTTGATGAAATTAAGCAGTTAATGATGTTGGAGCAGTTCTTTAAGAGTACGGGCGGTGATCTAACTTTGAACTTAAAGGAGAAAAACCCAAGAACTCTAGTAGAAGCAGCAGAAATGGCTGATCTACGGCTGTCGTTGATTCGGGGTTGCGGGTCCTCACAGAAGTACGATGCAAGTGCTAGGGACCGTTATCCTCCCCCTCCCCGTAGCAACGACACAATTAAACAAAAGAGCAATGAAACTAAAACTGAATTCAAACCTAACACCACGCCGTATAAGAAAAGTCAGGGGCCTGTTACATCACAGTATAAGCCGAAACCGAAATTTATGTGTTTTAAGTGCCACAAGGAGGGTCATAAAGCAAATGAGTGCCCTAGTCGACCTCCTCCGGCATCCGTGTCTTTTGCTCACGGCATTGGAGTGTTCAAGAGGACATCGGAGCTTGTTAGAGGCAATTCTTCCGAGGTAAATACGCTGCCAGTGCAGAAGGATCCGGAAGGCTTATTCCCTGTCCGTGATGCCTTTAGTGACCACAGGGGACTCGGTTGTGTGGAGTGGGGGGGTAGACGACATGAGGTGAGAATTTTGCGTGACACTGGGGCATCGCAAACACTGTTCAGAAATTTCACTGGTAAACCTGTCAATACGGCGCGGGTGATTGTGGTTCAGGGAGTTAATGCGACAAGGTCATACCCGCTTGTGAGAATGAAGGTGGAAGTTGATGGTGTGACTCGTGACCTGGATGTAGGGATTGTGGAGAAGTTACCTGTTGGGGGCGTCGACCTCCTTCTCGGCAACGACTTTGCGGGACCTACTTCTGAGGCTCCACCCTTGGTCGTTGCCGAGAAGCCGGCCGACGTGAGTAGGGAGGAGCAGGAGTGGGTTGAGAAGTGTCCGGTGCAGCCTATGGCGTGTGTTGTCACCGGAGATCCTGCATCCAGGGAGTCACATTCTGGTCAACAATCTTTAGATCAGCGGAGGAAGGGTACCGAGAAGGGGTTGGAAGTTGATGCGGTTGAGAGTGTAGTATCAACGGACCATCTCGGGGACTCCGTATTAGGACCAAATATCGAGTCTGAAGAAGACCCAGTAACTGTTGTGGAAAAGGCAGAGGATGGGCTTAAAAAGACGATGAGACAGCAACGGTACGCAGAGAGAGAGCAACGGGAGGCCAAACTTAATGTAGGAGGGGGGCATGAGTTGTTTCGCAAACACTTGGATAGGCTTGCTCCTTCGGACATTCGTAAGTTGCAATTGGAAGACCCGGAGGTTCTTGAATGTGGTACCGGTGCTGTCGAGTTGAAGGAGGACAGTGTTGCACAGTCGAGAGATGTAGCAACGAGGTACCATGACGCGTACCCTATGAGAAATGGGTCAGCGAAGACGGTGGTCCGAGGCTTGCTAGGGTATTTTTCCCGGTATGGTTACCCGCAGGAGATTCATGTTGTTTTGTTTGCTGCACGGGAGGTACCTGGGGAAAGTTTGGGATTCAGCCCTAATGAGCTCGTCTTTAGACACCGTGTCAGAGGGCCTCTCCATATGGTTGAAGAAGTATGGGAGGGCGCAGAAAAACCTTGTTCTATGCTCAAGTGTGTCCTCAACAGTCGAGAACGGATGTTGCGCAGTCTGGAGTTGGCTGGCCGTAATTTGACTAGCTCTCAGGCCCTCATGAAGGACAGGTACGACCTCAAGGTTAAACTCAGGGAGTTTCACGTGGGTCAGGAGGTGTTGATTCTACTGCCCCTTGTAGGTCACCCCTTATCCGCGAAGTACACTGGTCCTTATAGGGTGGTGGAGGAGCTATCGGACCTGGTTTACTTGGTAGCCACTCCAGACAGACGGAAGCGAAATCAGTTATGTCATGTTAATCCCATGAAGGAGTATGGGAGGCACCCCCCTGAGCCTCTCACTGTGCCTGTGATGACGTTTAGCAGTCAAGGTGGAGAAGGAGAACGGGACAGTCAAGCTCAGGTGGGGGATAACTGGAAGGATAGGAAGTTCAAATGGGCGCCTGAGTGTGAGAAGGTGTTTAGAGAAGTAAAACACCTGTTGTGCACTCACCCGATCCTCAGGGCCCCTGACTTTAGCCTACCTTTCCAACTAGCAACGGAGGCTAGTGGTGTGGGGGCTGGTGCCGTCCTTGTGGAAAAGGACGATGATGGGCTGGAGCATCCTGTTAGTTTCTGCTCGGAGAAGTACAATTCGGCCCAGGGGAGCTGCTCTGTTGTCGAGGAGGAGCTGCTGGCGGTTGTACTTGCTCTGAGGCATTTCGAAGTCTGTGTTCCAGCCTATGGTCCGGTCGTTGTAGTTTACCCAGATCATCACCCTCTCAAGTTCTTGGACCAGTTTCACAATCGGAATATGAGGCTGACCAGGTGGTCACTAAGGTTATTGGTATATAACCTGGACATACGCCATATTGCCGGTTGTGACAACGTGGTTGCAGATGGTCGTTCAAGGGTATATGATCCTGGGTAGATTGACACACGGGTAGCCTCCTGCTTTAGTTTGAATAGTATTTTGCGCTTGGTGCTTGTTGGCTCGCGGTTGTAGCCCAGCGTATTGGGTCGTAAAGCAGGAGTTGAGCGTTTGGTATAGAAGAAAAAACTAGGCTTGCCCCTATAGTGCAGCCGAAATAAACAAATTAAAAACATAAAAATCAAATACAAAACTTTCTTTGATAGTTGAATTTTTTCAGTATGTTATAGCAGTAATTCTGATTTGCACTCCTCTCAGAATGCTGGGCTAGAGAAGCTCGCTCTTGAGGAGCATAACTACATATAATTTAACCTATTGTGTTGGGAGGGTTATAATTTTGAAAAAATGTTTTGTTGAAGAACTGTGCCAGATATTTTACTGCCGCTGGGTGATGAGAAGTGGAGATATAGCATGGGTTCTAACCATCAGATTTTTGTGAGCCTTGGGGCCTCTGAGAAAAATCTTGGGGGGGGTGTGACGTTAACCACTCTGTTAGAACCGCATGGCTTGTCCTACAGTGACTCGCTAGGATCGCCAGGGCAGTGGATGGGGCTACAGTTTATGTATTAGAGTGTGCTTTATTTCATATGAAAGCTCGTGTCATGGGCAGTCCAGAAAGGCTCTTTGTTTTCGCCCATGTCAAGGCTTTATATATTTAATTGTAAAGTATATGTTTTGTCATTAACTAGTAATGATAGGATCTGGGAGAGAGAGAGGGAGTAGAACAGAGTGAGAGGGGGCGCGCAGTGTTTTTTGTCCCGCTCGATGACGTCACGGCTGGCTGCCTCGCGGGGGTTGGTGGAGGTAGGTCCTTACCATGCTGTGAGCTCTTGTTAGTGGCCAGATCACTTGTAACCGTTTTTTTCCCACGCGGCTCGAGCTAGTGCGAGTATATATACTGGTTCCTCGCCCCACTCTCCCTCAGATCTGGTTTCTAGAACACACTCATCTTTTTTCCCTTGCTATCTATCCCCGCTCCTTACCTGAGAATCTTTTCCTCTGCCTATCTCTCTCATTTTCCATATCTTTCACCACCTTTATTAACATTATATCCCCTCTGGTTAACTCTGCAAAATCAGCTTCATGCTGGCCAGTTGTATTGTGTGTTAAGGTCTGATATAGCTTATGTATGTTAGTTGTTAAGAAAAGTGGATCACGAAGCATTGGTTGGCTTTCATATTGCCGTTTCCTATAATTATTAGTGTTCTGCTGGATTAGATAATGCTAGACTGGGAGTCTGATATAATAGGTATTGTTTCCTATGAGTGCTGGCTTTAGTTAAAAGCGGCACGACATACCTGAGAACTGGAGTTGATTGAGTAAATTCTAGTCTGTGTGCCATTGAGAGTAGAGCATGCACGAATGAGGGCTTTTTGCCTATACCATTCTGCACTGTTCTAGTCTCGATTGTTTGTCTTTGAGGTACGCCAGGAGAACGCTTAATACTTCGGTATTAAGGTTTCTCAAGAGAGCTACCCTTCATTATAACGTAATATTTGACGCACAGACTTGAGATTTGCACTAGGCTATGCAGCATGCCATGCGCACCAGTATCTCGTATCATTGACTCTAGCTAGACTTTATCAGTCACAGTAGACATTAAGTGTATTAACCTAATTACTCTTTTTATGCATACCCATTTATGATTACACAAGCATTTCGCAGCCTAGTTTGATGTATTGAGACACAAACGACTTAGGCTCTTTTTGTTGATAGGAATACTGCATTGTGGCGATTATTATTAGTGTTGTAGTGTTTAGGATATTCTTGGCTCCGACGGGATTATATATTCTGCCTTTTTGTGTGCATAGCCTGCACGAGCATTGTTCCACTGCCTGCCTTTTTGGGTTCCATTTCCGATACGAGCATCTTTATAACATCTAACATTTAAAGAAGATTCCTTGTTAGTGTTGAAGGACTTTAGAGCACTTTCTTTCATGCAGGAGTGCCTGACATTTATTGATTAAAGTAACGTAAGCTGTAACTTCTCTTATCACCTTACTTTGCATACCATAACCAAGCACCTTCGGTTATAGGTAGTAATAGGCTGTTTTCACATAACATTAAGCCTAGAGTAGACGCACATTTATTGAGAGTTTGATAGCCTATTATTGCATATAGAACTCTGTAGATTATTTGTGTTCTTTGTTCACTGGGAATATACTTCAGAGGTTGGAGCTAGCGCTTTCCGTTGTAACATTTATGCCATTACTAGTCCAATGAATAAGAGCCCTGATATATTTGAACCCCAGTCGTAACACCATACAGTACCGGTGACTTCCTTTTAATTAATAAGCTTAACCCATACAGTAGCGGTGACTTCCTTTTAAATTAATAAGCTTAACCCATACAGTACCGGTGACTTCCTTTTAAATTAATAAGCTTAACCCATACAGTACCGGTGACTTCCTTTTAATTAATAAGCTTAACCCATACAGTACCGGTGACTTCCTTTTTCATTAATAAGCTTAACCCATACAGTACCGGTGACTTCCTTTTAAATTAATAAGCTTAACCCATACAGTACCGGTGACTTCCTTTTAAATTAATAAGCTTAACCCATACAGTACCGGTGACTTCCTTTTAATTAATAAGCTTAACCCATACAGTATCGGTGACTTCCTTTTAATTAATAAGCTTAACCCATACAGTATCGGTGACTTCCTTTTAATTAATAAGCTTAACCCATACAGTACCGGTGACTTCCTTGTCATTAATAAGCTTAACCCATACAGTACCGGTGACTTCCTTTTCATTAATAATCTTAACCCATACAGTACCGGTGACTTCCTTTTAATTAATAAGCTTAACCCATACAGTACCGGTGACTTCCTTTTTCATTAATAAGCTTAACCCATACAGTACCGGTGACTTCCTTTTAAATTAATAAGCTTAACCCATACAGTACCGGTGACTTCCTTTTAAATTAATAAGATTAACCCATACAGTACCGGTGACTTCCTTTTAATTAATAAGCTTAACCCATACAGTACCGGCGACTTCCTTTTAAATTAATAAGATTAACCCATACAGTACCGGTGACTTCCTTTTAAATTAATAAGCTTAACCCATACAGTACCGGTGACTTCCTTTTAATTAATAAGCTTAACCCATACAGTACCGGTGACTTCCTTTTAAATTAATAAGCTTAACCCATACAGTACCGGTGACTTCCTTTTAATTAATAAGCTTAACCCATACAGTACCGGTGACTTCCTTTTAATTAATAAGCTTAACCCATACAGTACCGGTGACTTCCTTTTAATTAATAAGCTTAACCCATACAGTACCGGTGACTTCCTTTTAATTAATAAGCTTAACCCATACAGTACCGGTGACTTCCTTTTTCATTAATAAGCTTAACCCATACAGTACCGGTGACTTCCTTTTAAATTAATAAGCTTAACCCATACAGTACCGGTGACTTCCTTTTAATTAATAAGCTTAACCCATACAGTACCGGTGACTTCCTTTTAATTAATAAGCTTAACCCATACAGTACCGGTGACTTCCTTTTAGTTAATAAGCTTAACCCATACAGTACCGGTGACTTCCTTTTAATTAATAAGCTTAACCCATACAGTACCGGTGACTTCCTTTTAATTAATAAGCTTAACCCATACAGTACCGGTGACTTCCTTTTAATTAATAAGCTTAACCCATACAGTACCGGTGACTTCCTTTTAATTAATAAGCTTAACCCATACAGTACCGGTGACTTCCTTCTCATTAATAAGCTTAACCCATACAGTACCGGTGACTTCCTTTTAATTAATAAGCTTAACCCATACAGTACCGGTGACTTCCTTTTCATTATAGGCTGGCAACTATTGGATGATTTAGTAGAGCTTAGGAAGAACCTCTAGCAATTAAATGGGTACAGACTATCTCCTTTAATCCTTTGAGCTATCACAGTTCTTTCCTAAACCGATTGCAATCATCTAATAGTGGTTGGAATAGAATGAAAGGGACGTCACCAGTACTGAATGGGTTAATGACAATACTTCCGCCTTCCAGATACGGTACTCATGAACACACCTCTTGCTCCTTGGTATCTTCCTTAGTATCTTCCTTAGTATCTTCCCTAGTATCTTCCCTAGTGTCTTCCTTAGTATCTTCCTTAGTATCTTCCTTAGTATCTTCCCTAGTGTCTTCCTTAGTATCTTCCTTAGTATCTTCCTTAGTATCTTCCTTAGTATCTTCCTTAGTATATTCCTTAGTATCTTCCTTAGTATCTTCCTTGGTATCTTCCTTAGTATATTCCCTAGTATCTTCCCTAGTGTCTTCCCTAGTGTCTTCCTTAGTATCTTCCTTAGTATCTTTCCTAGTATCTTCCTTAGTATATTCCTTAGTATCTTCCTTGGTATCTTCCTTAGTATATTCCCTAGTATCTTCCCTAGTGTCTTCCCTAGTGTCTTCCTTAGTATCTTCCTTAGTATCTTTCCTAGTATCTTCCTTAGTATCTTCCTTAGTATCTTCCCTAGTGTCTTCCTTAGTATCTTCCTTAGTATCTTCCTTAGTATCTTCCTTAGTATCTTCCCTAGTATCTTCCCTAGTGTCTTCCTTAGTATCTTCCTTAGTATCTTCCCTAGTATCTTCCCTAGTGTCTTCCTTAGTATCTTCCCTAGTATCTTCCCTAGTGTCTTCCTTAGTATCTTCCTTAGTATATCCGTTAGTATCTTCCTTGGTATCTTCCTTAGTATCTTCCCTAGTGTCTTCCTTAGTATCTTCCTTAGTATATTCCTTAGTATATCCCTTAGTATCTTCCTTGGTATCTTCCTTAGTATCTTCCTTAGTATCTTCCTTAGTATCTTCCCTAGTATCTTCCCTAGTATCTTCCCTAGTATCTTCCCTAGTGTCTTCCTTAGTATATTCCTTAGTATATCCCTTAGTATCTTCCTTGGTATCTTCCTTAGTATCTTCCTTAGTATCTTCCTTAGTGTCTTCCTTAGTATCTTCCCTAGTATCTTCCCTAGTGTCTTCCTTGGTATCTTCCTTAGTATCTTCCTTAGTATCTTCCCTAGTATCTTCCTTAGTATCTTCCTTAGTATCTTCCTTAGTATCTTCCCTACTGGGGTATTATACAACCACAATAATCGACAAAGAAAATGGCATTTTGAAACACCACTTTTTTAATCATATACAGTACATTATCACACTACCTATGTTTGCCGCAAATCCTAACAAAAGTGCTTTGGTAAGAAATACAATATAGTAATCTTAGTTTAAATTAAGAGGTCATAATAATACGTATATAGTTTACTAGTCTTCATGTACTGTATATTCAGTAGGTGTGCTACTTTTGTCTCCTTTGTTAAAGATTGCAGTTTCTTTAAGAAGGGGATGGTTCACTTGTTGGGAAATTTTTGCATGCATTCATTATTTTTCTAGTTTCCTAACTAGACGTCCATCAATTTTTAAAAAACATCCATTAGGCCCCCTTCTAGATTAATTTATACATTTTTCGATAGAAAAATTTCCCGGCCGAAGGCCGGTTCTTCCAACATAACAGGCTCACTATCGTTCGACAGGGAAAAAATCGACACCTAAATAGCACGAAAAGTCTAAATATTGACAAAGAAGTGGGGCGAAAGGTCTTAAAATCGATAAACTAATGGGGCAAATGTCTTAAAATCTCAAAACTAATAGAGTTAAACATGAGGAAGAAAGTGGTCCAGAAAACCGGCCATCTATATATATAAGAAATTGTAATGGTGTGCAATTTTGGGTGGTCCACTGGCAAGACCTTTTTTTTTCCTCAAAACCAGGGAAGCTCAAAATGTTAAAGAATTCAAGCCTCTCGTGTGACCACCAGAGTTTGTGAAACTAAAATCCAACTTACTGCTCTCCGAAAATATTAAATTAAAAGAAACTGGTTAATTGCAAGAAGTTGTACAAATAATACCAAAATATAATAATTAAACAGTACAGTAAATGCTAGTATATATTAGTATTATTATTAGTAGTAGTAGTAGTAGTAGTAGTAGTAGTAAAAAAAAAAAAAAAAAAAAAAAAAAAAAAGTAGTAGTAGTAGTAATAGAAAAAAAAAACAAAAAAAAAGTAGTAGTAGTAGTAGTAGTAGTAGTAGTAGTAGTAAAAAAAAAAAAAAAAAAAAAAAAAAAAAGTAGTAGTAGTAGCAATAGTAATAGTGGTAATAACAATAGAAGTACTAGAAGGAAGTCTTTCAGGATGTAGCAAATTAAGTAGTATTAGTAATTATTGCAGTACTTACGTTAGTTATAATAAGTTATAGCAACAATAAATAATATCAAGATTAATGGAAGCGGTAGTGTCGTACTATAATATTAATGGAAGCGGTAGTGTCGTACTATAATATTAATGGAAGCGGTAGTGTCGTACTATAATATTAATGGAAGCGGTAGTGTCGTACTATAATATTAATGGAAGCGGTAGTGTCGTACTATAATATTAATGGAAGCGGTAGTGTCGTACTATAATATTAATGGAAGCGGTAGTGTCGTACTATAATATTAATGGAAGCGGTAGTGTCGTACTATAATATTTGCGGTGTTATTTACCCACCGTCCCTTCAACATGACTAGGCGCTTCCTTACCTCCGGCTTTACATAGAAAATAGTAGTAGTAGTAGCAGTAGCAGCACCAATAGTAGTAGTAGTAGCAGTAGCAGCACCAATAGTAGTCGTAGTAGTAGTAGCAGTAGTAGGGGTACCATCCAAATGCCAGAAAGTCAATACTAATAGTAAAAACAGAACATTATGAAAGGGCGGTAGAAGCTTTCAGCGGTAGTGAAGTGGTAGTAACAAAGGACGGACAGCGTCACCTTGGGGCGGTGATCGGCACGGAAGAGTTCAAGAACAAATACATAGAGGAGAAGGTCAGAGAATGGGTAAAAGAAATTGAGAAACTGGCCAATATTGCAAAGACGGAACCACAGGCCGCGTATTCGGCATTCACATATGGGGTCAAACATCGCTGGACCTACTTGATGAGAACCGTTCCAAATGTGAGCGCATTACTTCAACCGCTGGAAGATGCCATCAGAGACAAACTCATCCCAGCGTGGATAAAGTTGCACACCCCGAATGATACAGAGAGGGAGCTGCTCGCACTGCCTCCTAGGTTGGGAGGGATGGGAATCATCGACCCAGTGAAGAGGGCAGTAACGGAATACCAGAACTCAGTAAAGATAACAGGATCTCTCACTGACCGTATCATAGCACAAGATTCTGACGGTGAAGTAGACCAGGCAGACATCTACAACATCAGAAAGACCATCACGTCAGAGAGGCAAAACTCACAGAAAAATGACCTGGCACAATTGATGGGACAACTTCACCCAAGACAAACAAGAAAACTACAAATAGCACAAGAAACGGGCGCTTCAAATTGGCTGACAACACTACCAATCAAGGCAAAATGCTTCAATCTCAACAAACAAGAATTTAATTATGCTATTGCACTGAGGTATGATTGGCCGATTGAAGGACTGCCCGATCGATGCGTTTGTGGAACCATCAACGATACAGACCACACCATGATAGGAAGGAACATAATAATTGATATTGGTTCAGGAGTAATTTATCGAGAGGACTTCCCTAAGTGGTTAAGGCCCCATTAATTGCTCTTTCCATTCACATATGCATAGCCTACGTGAGTTGCAGTTGGAATGTGTGTACATGCTTAGATTGATATGCAGGATTCGAAGTTGCATAATAAATCGTAGGCAGTGTCCACCAACCTTTAACTGTCTTCGTGGTGCGATGTATAAGGTGTTGATTTTCGGTGTGAGCATCCTGGGTTCAGTCCACGGACTGCCACATGTGTTTGTAAATTTCATTAATCGATTTTAGGAGTATGGTTGGTTGTTGGAAGGAACATAATAAATGTAAGAAAGGAGGATTCATCAGCATCAGGCACGATGAAGTAAGAGATGTAACAGCGAACATGCTCAGGGAGGTGTGTAGAGATGTGGTGAGCGAACAATCACTCATTCCCTTGGATGGAGAGATCATGCAGCACAGGACGGCCAACACATCCACTGAAGCAAGATTGCACGTTAGTGCAAGAGGCTTTTGGACAAGTGCACAGCGAGCGTTCTTTGATATAAGAGTATTTGACCCAATGGCCCACAGCTACAGCGAGCTGTCTCTGGAGGCTGCACACAAGAGGAACGAACGAGAGAAGGTCAGGACATATGGAGAAAGGATCTTACACGTCGAACATGGCAGCTTTACCCCACTAGTCTTCACCACATCAGGAGGGATGGGACCCAGGGCCCAGTGCTTCTATTCAAGGCTAGCAGAGATCATCGCAGAGAAGAAGCAACAGCCTAGGAGCCACGTCGTAGCCTGGATGAGATGCCGTCTATCTTTCTCATTGCTCAGATCAGCACTACTATGCCTGCGGGGAACAAGAAGGTCTGCACCACAACCAGTGACGGTGGCAGAAGTAGACTACGAGGCAGCAGTGGCAGAGGGTCGCATAGGAAGGAGACTGGATTGAAGTTGCATGGTGTAGAATAGTAGTATCTGATGCTTGTGAAATTTAGTATGTGTACAATATTAAATATATGGTAGTGGTGGTGGTGATGGTGGAGGTGGTGATGGTAGTAGTAGTAACATGAAATGTATGAAAAATATTAAATAAAAATCAATGTAGTAGTAGTAATCCACGATGATGAGTCTGAGTGCTTACCCCGGAATAGGAAGTAGCTGAATGACAACGAAGTCAGGCGCTTTGATGACTATTCTGACCTGGTCTAGGGTCCAAAGAGGGGATGCACAGACTGAGTGGTTTAAAAAAAAAAAAAAAATAAAAAAAAAAATAATCGTAGTAGTAGTAGCAGTAGCAGCACTAATAGTAGTAGTAGTAGTAGTCAATCAATCAATCAATAAATTCCTTTATTTCGCAATACATATGTACAGTACACAGTACAAAACACACACATTACATAATCCAATAAAAATTATAGTAAAGTTAAATCAAAATGTATTAAACATTCAAAATTATTTCATAATATATACAAACTATTTACAATATTAGCTTCTGATAGTCAGGATAAAATCATCAAATAAAATATTATAAAAGATATATGCATTCAAAACTCAATTATGAGGATGGAAGTCATGCGATAATGAAATTATCGAATACAATTAAAATGCAATTTCTAAAACGTATTTGTTGCATACAACCGCTGTTAAAAAATAATAGTCACGCCCTTCTAGAGCTAAAACCCATAATAGAAACATGGACCTCGCCTGTCCTCATGCCCTTGTACCCACTCCATCCTGGCTCTCAAAACATCTAGATTTTCTCCTAGTACATCTACATTATAAGTTTTTCGAAACAAATTTACCACATTTTGAACCATGAAACCTTCTTTAATAATAGGAATATTATGCCTAATTATAGGATTTTGAGACCTTAATACTCTTTTGCAGTATCAAGCTTGAACTAATGCTGTATGATGATTGAGTAGCAAGTGTTTGCATCGAGCTGCCGTGATATGGCTGCTGGCGTAGGGAGGTACGCCACAAATACGCTTCTATCTATCTCTATCTATTGCCAGACGCCTTACTTCCCTTAATGGGGGTGGCCATACACAAAATGCCCCCAAGCGAACCTATCCCCTGTAAGAAGGACAACCCATGCCAGTTTACTGAAGGACTTACAGGATTAACCACTCAATTTAGGGTCCGTCTGACTCCGAGGCATTTTATGTATTTGTTAGCACTATTTTTCTACAGCGGTGTGCGGCTAATCCATCCACTAACCTGCTTCACCCTAAGATAGCAGTACTGATTTGTATAAGGTTTACTCCCCTAGACAGGTTGCCGACCAAGGCTGACGAGTCCCATCCACCCGAAACAAATACGCTTAAGGGATTTATTAAATGCAACTGAAAATGCTTTAAAACCATTAGAATTAAAAGAACTGTCGTGATTCCATAGGGGAAGTCCATAATCTGGTAGACAGTAAGAATTAAAAAGAAATAACATTGTATCTTTGTTCACTTGTTTGTAATTTCTAAAAATACTATTAAAAGATCCATAAAATTATTTATTCTAAAAGTTATGTCATCTGAGTCTTTAAAATTAAACAAAATATTGTGGCCCAGATATTTGATCCCTTCACCACCTCCAAGGTATCTCCGTTCAGCTCAATGCTCTGCGTCTGCTGATTATTATTGGTCGTAAATATCATGCATTTAGATTTATCTCTGTTAATTTTAATTAAATGTTGATCAATACAAGAACATAATTTGCTATATAATATATCCATATCTTGAAAAGAATCAGCCAGGAGGACTATATCATCAGCGTAGGCTAATATGTTGCATCTCATATCTCCATATTTACATCCTGCATTAGTACCAGCCACTTCATTTATAATTTTGTCCATGTATAAATTGTATAGAAAGGGTGAGAGTATTCCACCTTGCCTCACACCTTTCTCAACATAAACATAGTTGCTATAAGAGTCTTGCCATCTTACATTCGCTTTCTGATTCCTTAGGTAATGCATTAAAATTAATATTACATCTACTGGTAGTGACAATTCTAATAATTTGTTCCCTAAAATAAAATGGTCTACCCTATCAAAAGCTTTACTTAGATCAATAAATGTAGCTACTGCATTGTTCTTACAATTCGAGTATTTTATCATACTGTCTTTAAGAATAAAACGAGTATCTGTGGTTGAAGACCCTGATTTAAACCCGAATTGTCTAAAGTTGAGAACCACTTTTTCAGATAAAATATCTAAAATAAATAATTCAAATAGTTTTAAAAGGCATGAGGACTGCATAATGGGTCTGTAATTATCTGACTCTGTAATATTTTTCCTACTGTCTTTTATAATAGGTGTAATAGTACCCTTCAGCAAGTCACCAGGGAGATAGCAGTGGATAAAACAAGTATTTAAAAAATGAGCAATATTTTCCAAAAAAGACCAAGAGGCATTCTTTAAAAAAATTGTGTGAATAAAATCATGACCTTCACCAGAGTTAAGACGCATTAACAATTGTTTTATAGTGTGACTAGAGATCTTTAAACGCATTTTTCTACCTTCAGGCCACGCTTGCTTAATATCATTTAAGAAGTCTCGCTCAGCGTTAGGATTATTTGGAGGTTGACTTAAAAGAAAATTTTCTGTAAATACTTTAGTTATATTAGAATTGCCACTCTGGCCATTTATAACACTTGATACCTTTTTACACCCTTTCTTTCTTTTTACTTCATTCCAAAATTCACTCTTATTCTTATATAAAAACTTTTCCGTTATTGAATTACAAATCTCTCTCTGTTCGTTAATTTTACATTCATTTCGTGCCTTTTTAAATTTCTTCCGACTGTCTAACATATCTCTATGAATATCTGTTCCTCGTATACTGCCATTCCTCACCCAAGTTAAGAATTTCTCCCTGGCAATAGTGTGTTTCGCCTTAATACACCGGTTCCATCCTGGTATCACTTTATATTTGTTCTTTTTAATATTAGCACGTGCATAGTCTCTACTAGCGCTCACAATGCTGGTCGTGATTAGTGAATACAATTTATCAATCCTTCTTAGATAACTGGGATCCCGGCACCCTAACCTATGACAAGCATGAATAGGGAAGGAATAAATTTTTTGTAAAAGATTGTCAACCCTCTGATTAATATGATTAATTTCTTGCATGCTTAACCTTTGCCAGTTAACACGAGTTTGATTATTGTCAGCAAGTGAGCCAGAATCTTTAATCTTTTGACCTCCCCTAGTAAATTTTAAAGTAGCTTCCATTGGCAAGTGGTCCGATCCTATAATGTGTTGAAGTATTTTTATGTTGTTAATTGTAATATGATTGTGCACCTTGCCTATTACATGATCCAGCCATCTGGTGACGGAATCCCCATATCCAACAAATGTATAGGAGTCATTATCCAATATATCCACATCATAATACCTCAGTCAGTTTATATTCATAAATTCTGACAAATTTCGCCAGGCTCTACCTGAGTAGTCGTAGTAGTAGTAGCAGTAGTAGTAGTAGTAGCAGTAGCAGCACCAATAGTAGTAGTAGTAGTAATAGTATAGACTATTAATTGTAAGTAGGGTGGAATCACAAAAAGGGCTGGAACAAATGGGCTGTAAATATCCAAACCTATTCCCTGGATACCTCTTCCCAAATAGTAGCAATATTAGCTTGCTTACTCTAGTCCTTATTTAATTATAGAGGTTATTATTAAAGATTTCTAGCCTAAATATAATGAACAAACTATAGTAGAGGCAGCAGCAAAGGTTGTAGTAGATCTTGTAACGTATTTACTATGTATACCCTATAATAAATGGGACGGTCTTTCGCACAATATTTTGGTTGTACCTTACGCGATTTTATGCACCTAAGTTTATGCAGTTCTTGGAATTCAAGAGGTAAGAAGCGTTGCAAAGCACCAAAGTCCTCCGTCGAACGCTATCAATCATCCAACCACTCCAAACCCATTGTCTTCCTAGTATCTCATCCCCTGACAATCCTTTCTGCTAATTCTGTCTAAGAAGCAGAGAAAGAAAAAAACAGCAACAACAACGACGACGATGACGACAACAATAAAAACAACGCAAGTGAGACGAGAGGTAATACTTTTCTCGTCGGTTCCCGTCGGACACAAAACAGAGCTCAATTGACCCTTTAATTCCCACACATCTTTACCAAACTCGCGTCCACTCCCCATTTCTCTGCAGTCTCTACCTCTTCGCCGCAATGTTGCATCTCTCTCATTATATTACCGCTATTACAATAATCAGTGTTCCTCAGAGCTCTCTCAGTGTATACCACCCTCTCTTCGTAGAGCACGTAGCACCCGTCGTGCAACACAATCCCACCCCTACTCTGTACAGCTCTCCAACCCAAGAGTGAAACGTTATTTCTAATCGTTCTTCTATTCAACAGCTGAGATCTCGAACTCACTCCCAGAATCAGTCTTTCCCTCTTCCTATGACTTCCTATAGCTTCAAACTCTGTTTCCAGGCATTCTGGCTCGAACGTCCCTTGATTTTGGCCCTGTCACTCTTTCAACTCGCTACAGGCAGTTCTGCCTTTTGTCTCCCTCACTCACATAGACAAAAAAAATAACTGTACAAGAACATTTAGTAATAGCCAGAATACAGTGAATAATGTTGTTGTTGTTGTTGTTGTTCCCCAAGCTGCCTGGCCGAACAGCCCCAAGGCCCCGAGCAATTCCAAGGCCACAACCGAGCGCCCCCACAGAAACCCCCCCCCCGCCGACCACAACAAAGCCCGGGCGACCGAAGCCACTCCACGGCGGGGAGCTGAGGAGGGTGCGGAAACGTCCGGGAAACCAAAGCCCCACCCAGGGCCCCGCGCCCCTCAGCAATTATGAAGAGAAAGTTGAGGGGCAAGGGAAAAATGTGACGCTTTGGCTTCCAATCTTGGTAGATTGGGAAGTCAATCCACGGAAGAGACGCTGTCACTTGAGACCTAGAAAATATATAAGTTAAAGGAACAGTCAGAGTAAGCTATGGGTATGGCAGAGATCGCTCAGTTCTCACTCTGATAGACCAGCCCATCACCACATGACTAGAACCCAATCCTCTCAGCATCAGCTAGGAAAGGCCCTAGAAAGCCGCCTTTGGCGGGGGGATAGCAACCTCTTTCGGGGTTGGGCACCCGCCTAGTGAATAATGTGATGGTGTGTTGTTGTTTCCCTTTAGCATGACAAACAGCTTCATTACCCCCAGGCTTTACACGGATAATCCCCCATCTGTTTTTACAACGGGTATTAATGGACCTTATTCATTCCTTGCTTGGGGGGATTCTTTCGTTGGCAGGAGGGATTATTTTCTCGTTTGGTGGGATTTTGTCAATAATTGAAACACTTAGTCATGGGGCTATTCCACTTCCGTCTGGGTTTTTTCCATGAACTGATGAGGATACTTTGGTATGGGGATCCGAACTTGATTTTAGTAATATATGATACACATTTGCAGTTACACACAGTACGGCAGAGCACCATTCCTTCCAATGTAATATACTGTATATAATTATGAACATTGTATATGCAAATATGCGTAATTGAATGTATGTGTCCGCGTATGTAGGTATATACATTCGTATGTAGGTGTGTATAACTGTATATAATCATCTGTATTTAGTATTCGTATATTTGTGGTCATACTAAGAATCAATTGTATGTATTGTTTCCTATTCCTTGACGCTCATTTGTTTTGTTTATCTGTCAATAGATCATATATTATTTAGTTGTTGTTGTTGTTGTTGTTCCCCAAGCTACCTGGCCGAACAGCCCCAAGGCCCCGAGCACGGCCAAGGCCATAACCGAGCGCCCCCACAGAACCCTCCCTGCCGACCACAATAAAGCCTGGGTGACCGAAGCCACTCCATGGCAGGGAGCTGAGGAGGGTGCGGAAACGCCCGGGAAACCAAAGCCCCACCCAGGGCCCTGTGCCCCTCAGCAATTATGAAGAGAAAGTTGAGGGGAAAGGGAAAAATGTGACGCTTTGGCTTCCAATCTTGGTAGATTGGGAGGTCAATCCACGGAAGAGACGCCGTCACTCGAGATCTAGAAGATATATAAGTAAAAGGAACAGTCAGAGTAAGCTATGGGTATGGCAGAGATCGCTCAGTTCTCACTGGGATAGACCAGCCCATCACCAATATATTATTTAGTTATTATTAACAGTATTATTTGTATTATTATTATCAGTATTATTAGTATTATTATCATTACACGCACACACGCACGCACTGTACATACACATGCACTCACATATGGCGTAAAATGATAATTATGTAATGTTTATTTATACGGTATCAAAGAGTGCAACATCCTTATTATTATTTATATATGTTATTCATTTGAATAACTGAGTCTATCTATATATGATGGTTACGTATGAAGTCAGTATATTCATCCCAGGGTTAGTGTTTCATGTAACGTTTTAAGGGGGTTGACCTGCTTTTTGTTGTTTCTGTCCTTTTCTCTCTTTCTCTGGCTTGTATCCATTCGGCCCCATTCAGCCAACTATTTTAAGACGTTTATCCCCATCTAGGTGTCGATTTCTTCCTGGCGAGCGATAGCGAGCCAGCATTATATGAAGAAATCCGGCTACGCCGGAGAAATTTTTCTATCGAAAAATGTACAAATTTTGCCTGCTGTCAAACAAAAATAAAAAATCTGCTGGCTCGCTACCGCTCACCAGTCAAAAAATTACACCTGGATGGGGATAAACGTCTTAAAACAGTAGGCTGAATGGGGCCAAATGGATACAAACCAGAGAAAGATAGAAAAGGACAAAACAAAAGCAGGTCACCCCCTTAAAATAGAATACGTATTGTACAACTGTCATAATTATATTGTATCATTGGAGACGAATAAGAATTGGACACATTTGTTATCACTTTTGTAAAATGCCACCTCCGTATTATTTAGTTGCAATCATTTATTCATTATTATCCTTGTCAGGAAATTGTGCCTCGATTCCGTAATTTAGATTATATTATGATGCATTTGGTGCTAACTCATTTGTATTTTTCCCATTATCTATTCGCAATATTTTAACAATATAGAACAGCATATACAAATATTTGAAAGTCGAGAACAGACCTGTTATATTAGTATATTGTGACGCATGTCGAGTATGAGCATGCTGTACAGAACGCCCAGTCAGGCCCCACCCTCGCTAGGATCGTCAGGGCAGGAACTTTGGCTGTAGTCTGTGTAGAGTTTCCTAACTCAGTTTATGTGAACCGTTGTACTATAAGTATTATTATTATGTATTTTGTTTTCTTCTAAGTCAACGAGTTCTATTTTATATCATTAGTTATAAGTATTGTGTGTGGGACTTATATACAATGATGAGAGAGAGAGTTATGTAACGACGGCCAGTGAGCGCGCCACGAGGTGTGTAGGCCTCACTCCCTCCTCCCTCCCCCCTTCCTCCCTCTCAGCGCGTGGGAAGTTCTTTGTCGATCCCAGATTGAGAGAGAATATGACGTCATGATTGCCAGTGGGCGGTCCTTAGTAGTTGGCGTTATGCTCACTAAAGGGCCGAGTATAAAAAGGGAGGTCCCGCCGCATTTTCTTCAGAACTCATCAGGCAAAGCGACCTCTCATATCCCTTGCAACTATCCATATTCTTCCGACTGATGTGAACTTTCTCTACTCTCTGAACAGCCTATCTTCTTCTCTTCTCGTCCCTGTTTAACCTCCATGACCCCTTTGGTGCAGATTTAGTCAGCCAAAGTATTATCGCTTGAGTTCTCACGAGATAAGTGCCTGTTAGATAGCCTATTTTGGAAGGGTCAACTAGAATAGGATTGATTGATGTTTGTTGCACTCGTATATGTATTTCCCTGTGTACTATTATTCATGTTCCTGTTTTCTGCTGGTTTAGGTAATGCTAGACTGGGATAGGGTTCCTCGAGTTGTGATTTCCTATGAGTGCTAGGTTGGTTGAACCAGCACAATTGCAACGGAGACGTGGGAAGCCTAGGGGGTCTTTTTGATTGTGTACCGTGGGAGTTTAGCACTGTGTTGCGAGTGAGGGCTTTTGCCTGTGCCACCCAACACTGTGCTATCTCATTTGCTTGACTTTGAGAGGATCGCCAGGAGAGAACCAGATACTAGTGATCTGGATCTCTCAAGAGAGCATCCCGTCAATTACCGTAATTTGGCCGCACAGTCTTAAGGACCTCGCTAGGCTACGAGCCGCTTGCTCAGCCATTGTCTCTTAACCTTAGATATCCCAGCTAGACTTTGCTCGACCAGCAGATACAGTATAGTATTGAAGCTTCTCCTTATGTATATTATTGTTTAAGCACTATTGATTTCATGTGTGGCACGCTTAGCTACTTCAGAGATTAGTGGCCCACGAGCACAATCTTAGTAGGCTATTGCCAGTGCATTGTCGGAGTACTTCTTCTTAATGTTTGCCATATCCTATTGCTTATTCTTATAATTCTTCTTATGTCAATTTAAAGCCTTTAATTACCAGTGAGTTATTCATTAAATTGCTGTTCAAAATCCGATACTTACTTCTTATGAGTATTCGAGAAGCATCTAACTTATCAGAAGATTCCTTGCTTGATGCTCGAGGACTATTGTTTAACGTAACGTAATAGTGCCGATCCGAAGTAGAGGGTGGAGGACTTCTTAAGTTCTTAGTTCAAGGGTGGATTACTTCGGCTTCGGCCAACACTATTCTTTAGTGTTGTAGTACTTTCTTCTTTGTTTGATTGTTGACCAGACTAGATAACTCCCGTCTTGTTATTAGTCTGTTGTGTGAAACGCTAGTACCGAGTTCTTGTATACCCCGTTATAGCAGATAGAACTCTGGAGGGTAGTGGCGTTTTTTGTTCGGCTGGCAGTACTCTGGGGTTGGGATCGTGTGTTTCCGTTGTGGCAGCGAGCCATACTCGAGTCCTGTGTAAGAGCCCTAGTGTACCCGAGTGCCCGGTCGTAACAAATGGCGACCTTGCTTAGGATTTTGTGAACAGTATAATTTTTTTTTTGCAGAGTTGTACAACATTTGTTTGTTGGTACTTTAGCGTACATATTGAAGAATATTTTTTTTTTGTAAGGCAATTAGGAGAGCATTTAAGAGACTCCAGTTAATTTAGTAATTAGTGCTTGCATAAGGGAGTTTAACACTTTTGTCTCGAGAATTTTTTGGTGAACTTCAGTATGTCGGGCCCTAGTACTGACGAGGAGCGAGAGATGCTATGTGAGGAGGTGCCGTTAGTAACTAGTGAGGAGGATGCTAGACTTTTTGTGAGTAAGCAGTACCACGTGACGGAGGAGAGGCTGACTGGGGTGAATGTTTATGGCTTGCACCTGATAGCCAAGGTTTTGGGTCTATCCAATGTAGGAGGGATGTCCAAGGGGGAGCTGATTTCCTGGGTGTTGCGTGGGCGACATGGGGTTTCGGAGGAGAGGGCGTTTGGGGGGGTTCCTCCCCAGATCCCCTCTCACTCGACTCCCACAGTGCCGTCCACTCAGTTGCCGGAGGTTAGCACTCTCCCACAGAGGGATGAGAATTGGAAGATTGGAGTGCCCTCGGGCGGTGCGTATGGTGGTTCCCCAGTTCTTGCCCCCCCTCCTTCAGTAGTGGCAGCTCCCTCTTCCTGCCTGTCTCCAGATATGATATTTAAACTTGAGCTTGCTAAAATTGAGGCTAGGAGGCAGGAGAATGAGACTAGGAAGCAGGAGAATGAGACTAGGAGGCATGAGATTGAGGTCAGGAGGCACGAGGCTGAGCTTAGATACGACTCCGAGAAATATTGTGCTCAGATAGACTTAGATAAGACTCGTGCAGAGTCGACAGGGATTCGGATGGGCCGGGAGGGCCAAGTAAGAGAACAGTCCTTGTCTCACTTAGTCAAATTGGTGCCGGCATTTAGTGAAACTGAAGTCACAGAATTTTTTAATCGTTTTGAGAAGAAGTGTAGGGAGCATAATTGGCCTGAAGAGAAGTGGGCAGCTCTGGTCTCCTCAAGACTTACGGGTAAGGGTCTGAAGGCTTATGATGCACTGCCTTTAGAGTTTTGCATTGACTACCCAGAATTGAAGAGAGCTGTCCTACGGGCATACGAGTTGCAACCAGAAACATATCGATTGAAGTTTCGGGGTGTTACAAAGACTAGGGAGGCGACCTTTCTTGAACATGCCCGGGACTTAAAAGATGCACTTACAAACTGGACACGTTCTGAGAAAGCTGAGACGGCCGAACAGTTGACTGAGCTGTTTCTGCTCGAGCAGTTTTATAAGTGTACAGGTGCAGAAATGACTTTAACTATTAAAGAAAAGAATCCAAAAACTCTACAGGAGGCAGCTGAGATGGCTGACCTCCGGCTATCATTAATTCGTGGGTGCGGGTCTGCCCAGCGTAGTGAGGCAGGTAACAAGGGGCGTGACGCCCCACCCCCCCGAGTTAGTAATATATCTTATGCAAACAAGTACAAGAGTTATGATACCAAGACTGACCACAAGACTAGCACCGTCCCATTTAAGAAGGGGCCGGGCCCTTCCCAGTACCAAGGGAAGCCCAAAGGGGAGTTAGAGTGTTATCAATGTCATAAAAAGGGGCACTTTGCAAGAGTCTGTCCTAGCAAACCACCTACAGCAGCTGTGTCTTTGGCCTGCAACATTGGTGTGTCTCTGAAGCCTTCTGAGTTTGCCCGGGGCAGTTCGTCAGAGGCTGAGGCACAGCCAATGCAGAAGCACCTGGGAGGCTCGAACCCTGCTCAGGATGTTTTTTGCGACCATAGAGGACGGGGTTGCGTGATGTGGGCGGGGCGCAAGCATGGAGTAGAGGTCTTGCGTGATACAGGTGCTTCCCAGACTTTGATGAAAAACTTGACTGGCTACCCTATAAATGCGGCTCGGGTGGTGGTGGTGCAGGGTATTAATGCAACTCGGTCATACCCGCTGGTGCGGTTGGAGTTGGAGGTGGATGGTGTGGCACGTGAATTGGATGTTGGGATTGTGGAGAAACTGCCAGTGGAGGGCGTCGACCTTCTTCTCGGCAACGACTTTGCAATGCCCGCTTCTGAGGTTCTACCCTTAGTCGTTGCCGAGAGGCCGGCCGACGTGAGTAGGGAAGAGCGAGAGTGGGTCGAGCGGTGCCAGGCACAACCCATGGCGTGTGCTGTCACCCGAGCTCGGGCAGCTAAAGTGTCACAGCCTAGTCCTCCGTCTTCAGACCAGCAGAGGAACGATCAACAGGAGGAGGCTAAAGCTGGAGTTGGTTTTAAGAGTTTTGACTCGGCGGCTCTCCTGGGTGATTCAGTATTAGCACCATTACTTAGTTCTGGAGTAGCCCCTGGGCCTGTCATCGAGAGTGACGAGGCTGGGCATGACGAGTCTCCACGACAGCAACGTTATGAACATCGAGAGAGACAGAGGGAGCAGCTCAGTATCGGGGAGGGTCATGCATTGCTCCGGGAGCAGTTAGATCGCTTGGCACCCTCAGATATACGTCGGTTGCAGCTGGAGGACCCTGAGCTCCAAACGTGTGCTAATGGAGCTGTGGAGCTCGACGAGGACGGTGATGCACAGCCGGGAGATTTTTTTTATTTAGATGGCATCCTGTATCGGCGTTTTCAAGACCCTAACCGTAGCTGGAAAAAGGGGTCCGGGGTAGTGGACCAGTTGATGGTGCCGCGGGAGTGCAGGGATAGCCTACTGAGTTTGGCGCATGACACACCGCTGGCAGGACATTTGGGGGTAAGAAAAACGGTGGCGGCTTTGGGGAAGTTGTTTTGGTGGCCGGGGATGAAGTCTCATGTGCAGTCCTGGATAAACTCATGTGATATTTGTCAACGGGTCGGGAAACCAAACCAAGTTATTCCTAAAGCTCCGTTGCACCCTATTCCTGTAATTGGGCCACCTTTTAGTAAGATTGTTGTTGACATGGTTGGTCCCCTCCCTCCCACAAAGGCTGGTAATAAATTTTTGTTAACCATCATGGATGTTGCCACTAGATACCCCGATGCATACCCCATGAAAAACGGCATGGCTAAGACGGTAGTCAGTAACTTGTTGTGGTACTTTTCAAGGTACGGGTACCCGGAGGAGATTCAGTCTGATCAGGGGTCCAATTTCACCTCCAATCTCTTTAAGCAAACAATGCAACAGCATGGAATACGGGCGGTGGTATCGTCAGCGTATCACCCTGAGAGCCAAGGGGTGCTTGAGCGGTGGCATGCCACCCTTAAAAGCATGCTCAGGTGTTATTGTGCTGATAACGGAAGAGATTGGGATCTTGGATTGCCGTATGTACTGTTTGCTGCTCGGGAAGTGCCTGGTGAGAGCCTGGGATTTAGTCCAAACGAGCTGATTTTTGGACACCGAGTCAGGGGCCCCCTTAATATGCTGCGGGAAATTTGGGAAGGAACTGTGCCGCCTTGTTCCTTGTTGAAGTATGTGTTTGAAAGCCGTGAGCGCATGCTTAAGAGTCTGGAGATGGCAGGTCGGAATTTAACAGGGTCACAAGCTTTAATGAAGGACAGGTATGATCGCAAAGTGAAGCTCCGGGAGTTCATTGTGGGACAGGAGGTGTTGATTTTGTTGCCTTTGGTGGGTAACCCCTTGTCGGCGAAGTATACTGGACCCTATAAAATTGTGGAGAAAATTTCGGACCTAGATTACCTTGTTGCCACTCCAGACAGGAGGAAGAAGAATCAGTTATGTCACGTGAACCTGATAAAAGAGTATGTGAGGCGCCCCTCTGAGCCTCTCACTGTCCCTGTGTTGGCTTGTTGCGGCCGTGGTGGAGAAGGAGAGGGGGACAGTCAAGCTTCAGAGGAGGATAGCTGGGATCACCATGTTTCAGCGGATCAGTGGGCGGGGAACTCGAGCCTAAGGGCTGACGAGGCTATAGCCCATTTGCCTGAGCCGCAATTTGAAGCTATCCGTCAGTTGCTCGGTTTATACCCCACTGTATTCGCTGAACATCCAGGCCTCACTACTCAGGCTATGCATGATGTTGACGTGGGGCACCATCTACCCTTTAAGTCAATCCCATACCGTGTGCCCCCCATAAAACTACCCGCTCTGAGGGATGAGTTGGAGTATATGCTCGGTAGAGGGTTGATAGAGAAAGGTACCGTTAAATGGACTTCCCCCGTAACACTGCAGCCTAAACCAGATGGCAAGGTACGCTTCTGTATTGATTTCCGTAGGCTAAACGGTTTGACTCCAACTAACCCATATCCTCTTCCTCGGGTTGATGATAGTGTTGATAAAATTGGTAATGCTCGGTTTTTGTCTAAAGTTGATTTAGTAAAAGGTTACTGGCAAGTACCTTTGTCCGAGCGCGCTAAAGAGGTATGTGGTTTTGTGGTGGACGGGAGTACTTACCGGTGTAATGTTATGCCCTACGGACTTAAGAATGCACCAGCAACGTTTCAGAACCTGATGAATGAAATTGTCAAGGACATTCCAAATTGCACCGTATACTTGGACGATGTAATCATTTATGATGACGACTTTGAGAGCCATTGTGAGCACCTGGAGACCTTGTTCCGGAAACTTAGTGAAGCAAGTCTGGTAGTAAATTTGGCAAAGTGTGACTTCGTAAAAGCCACTGTGCAGTACCTTGGGTTTGTAGTGGGAAGGGGACAGGTGTGCCCTCCTCAGAACAAGGTACAGGCTATCAATAAATTTCCGCACCCAACCACCAAGAAGCAGATCATGAGATTCTTGGGTATGATAGGCTACTACAGACGCTTTATAAAAGGTTACTCCACGGTGTTGGCACCTCTCACAGATTTGTTATCTAAAGACAAAAAGTTTTTGTGGGCGCCTGAGTGTGAAAAGGCTTTTAATTTAGTGAAGCATTTGCTGTGTACTCACCCGATACTCAGGGCCCCAGACTTTAACAGGCCTTTTCAGCTGGCAACAGATGCTAGTGGTGTAGGGGCTGGTGCCGTCTTGCTACAGACAGACAATGAAGGTGTGGAACACCCAGTAAGTTTCTTTTCTAAGAAGTTCAATGCTGCACAAAAGAACTATTCTACAATAGAAAAGGAATTACTGGCGATTGTGCTGTCACTCAGGCACTTCGAGGTGTATGTTCCAGCCTATGGCCCAGTCGTGGTTATCTACACTGATCATCACCCTTTGAGATTCCTAAATCAATTTCACAATCGCAATATGAGACTGACCCGGTGGTCATTGATGTTGCAGGAGTATAACCTGGACATCCGGCATATTGCGGGATGTGACAATGTGATTGCGGATTGTTTATCGAGGGTAGATGATCAGTCGTAGGCTATCACAGGTGTATGATCCCGAAGAGATTGACACACGGGTAGCCTCCTGCTTTGGTTTGAGTAGTATTTTGCGCTTGGTGCTTGTTGGCTCGCGGTTGTAGCCCAGCGTATTGGGTCGTAAAGCAGGATTGTTGAGCGTGTGGTATAGAAGAAAATAGGCTGCCCTTATAGTGCAGCC
>JBAKBP010024629.1:0-34813 GCA_037953745.1 Lithodes maja
CCTACTGTATACCTTCCCTACTATGCTTAGAAGACATATTCCTCGGTGGTTACCACACACTCCTCTTTCCCCTTTGCCCTTATATAGGGGGACTATTATGCCAGTCTTCCAGTCACTGGGTGCACTCCCCTTCTCCCATGCTAGTTTGCACATTTTCCATACCCATTCTATCACTATCTCACCACCATACCTCAACAGTTCCCCACACACTCCCTCTGTTCCTGGTGCTTTCCCCAACATCACTCTTTTCATGGCTTTCCACACTTCTGACCTCCTGATCCCCACCTCCTCCTCCACTACTTCATTCTTCTCCCTCCCATACCATATCCAGCTATGTTTGCTGGCTCTTCATTCCTTACATTTAGCAACTCATTGAAGTACTCCCTCATGCTTCTCGGCTAGCATTCTCCCATTCTTATCTTTCACACCCCTACTGTTTCCCTTGCTACCTTCCCTAACTTTCTTGGCTTCTTTCCAGAACAGTTTCGTACTCTCCCTCCATTTTACACTCAGATTCCTTCCAAATTCCTCATCTACTCTTCTCTTACTTTCCTTCACTACTCTCTTCACCACCCTCTTACTCTCCACGTACCTCGCTCGTTTCTGTCTCTCGAAATCTTCATTCCCTCTACTACCCAACCACTCTCTATATGCTTTCTTCTTTTCTTCCACAGCTATTCTTACCTCTTCTGTCCACAATGCTGTACCTTTCACTCCCATCCCTCTTCTCCTCACTCCACACACCTCCTCACATGCTGCACAGATCTCATCCTTAAACACCTTGTTCATCTCCTCCACTTCCTCCATAACTTCCAGGTCAAACCCACCTAGTCGTCTTTCCACTGCTCTTCTGTACTCCTCCCTGACTTCCTCCTCCTGCAACCTCTCCACCCTCCTCACCATTCCACCCTCCTCTCGCCTCCCTCCAGCTCTCCTCACCCACTTTTTTTGTATCCTAACCTTGGCTACCACTACATAATGATCAGACAGACCCCCTCCAATACCCCTATACACCCTAGCATCCATCACAAATTTCTTCATTCGTTCATCCACACATAGATAATCAATCAATGACTTTCGTTCCACCACTGTCTTATCCTTCATCGTCAACATCCGTTTCCACGTGTACCTGTGGATCATTCTGTGTCGGAAGAAGGTGTTGGCTATCCACAGCCTCCTCCCCACACATACGTCCACAAGTGCACCCCCCACCCTCCCACCACTCCCTCAACTTTCCTATCACCCACCTTACCATTCATATCCCCAATCAGTAATATTCTTTCGTTCTTGTCAAACTTCTCCAGGCACGCCTCCACATTCATCCAGAACTCCTCTTTTTTTCTTTCAAGCTTATCCTCTGTCGGGGCATACACGCATACAATCACCCTCGTTTGTATTCCTACTTTCATTCTCACCCACACAATCCTTGAACCCACAGACCCATAGTCTCGTACACATTCCTTCCATTTGCTACTTACAAACTAACACGCACTTTCTCTCGCTGTTCCTTCACTCACTCCAGCACACACTCCCACTCTCTCACATCTGAACCTTTCCATTTGGTCTCTGTCATTCCACATACATCCAGCCTGGCATTCACTAACACTTCCAGAACCTCTCTCTCTTTTGTGCCATCATTATGTGCCATAGGTATGTTTGCTACCGAAAAATGTACAAATTAATCTAGGAGGGGGATCTAATGGATGTTTTTTTTTGTTTGAAGTTTGATGGAGGTCTAGGGAGGAAAATACCAAAAAAATCATGAATAATTGAAAAAAAAAAATCGACCAAAAAGTAAAGCTTCCCCCCTTTAACCCGGGAGCTGCGGGAAGACTCTTAAGAGTTCCCCCGGCGGACTGCGGGAAGACTCTCTGGAGTAACGCTTTTGAACGCGTACCAAAACCGCGCGTAAATAGTCAGACGGCTGAAAATTGGTGTGGATATAGTACTACGTGTCAACTCTCGATACCACCCCGCGAAACGCTCTCCCCGCACTCGAGCAAGCACCACCGCGCCAGTAACCAAGCACTAGTCATGGAGCCCACACGTCCCTCACGCTCGCTCCCTGATGACACCACCAGCCCTCCTTCTGGTGGTGTTAGCCGCCGTGGAAGGCAGAGGGTGGCTGCCAAAGACCCTAGCTACCTGTACGACACGCCCTACAGCTCGGAGGACGAAACACCAGCACCCAAAGCACGGAAAACACGTGCAAGCAGGGCAATTGCACAGAGGTCATTGATCTTTCGTGACACTGCCACCACGACCCAGGCCACTGCAACAACCACTACCACCAGCACTACCATCACTGCCACCCCTGCCACCCCTGCCACCGGTACCAGCGACGCAGGAGGTCGCCCTAGGGCTGCAGAACCTGCGGGGGCAGGAAAAATTAAAGGCACGGGCGTAGGGAAAAGATCCCGTACGCCAGCCACAGTGCCCCTACCACCACCACCACCACCAGCCGCCGCCCCTGGCCCGGCTGCCGCCGCCGCCCCTGGCCCGACTGCCGCTGCCGCCCCTGCTGCCCCTGCCAGCGACGCAGGAGGCCGCCCTAGGGCTGCAAAACCTGCGGGGGCAGGAAAAATTAAAGGCACGGGCGTAGGGAAAAGATCCCGTACGCCAGCCACAGTGCCCCTACCACCACCACCACCACCACCAGCCGCCGCCCCTGGCCCGGCTGCCGCCGCCGCCCCTGGCCCAACTGCCGCTGCCGCCCCTGCTGCCCCTGCCAGCGACGCAGGAGGCCGCCCTAGGGCTGCAAAACCTGCGGGGGCAGGAAAAATTAAAGGCACGGGCGTAGGGAAAAGATCCCGTACGCCAGCCACAGTGCCCCGACCACCACCACCACCACCAGCCGCCGCCCCTGGCCCGGCTGCCGCTGCCGCCCCTGCTGCCCCTGCCGCCCCTGCTGCCCCTGCCGCCCCTGCCCAAGGAACAGAGAGAAGGGCGACAGGCACCACCATCATCTTCCCATCAAGGCCACGCACCACTGCTGCCCCTGCCGCCGCCTCGGCCGCCGCCTCTGCCGCCGCCCCTACCGCCGCCCCTGCTGTCCCTGTCCATCAGACACCCTCGCGTGGCAAAATTACCCGGAAAACTCTTACACCATCCAAATATGCCGCCATGCTGTTTGATGGTGATTTACAGGACATTGGCAGTCAAGGTTTTGACGACGAAGACCAAGCACGGGACCAAGGGTGGGGGGATTTGGGAGTGGACAGTGGGAGTGAGTCGGACGTCGGCGACGAAAACGAGGAAGGTTATCGTCTGACCAGTGAAGAGGAGGGTGATGATGATAATGTGCTGTATCGCGACCATGGAAGCGATATTTCAGACAATGAAGCAGACGCAGACGACATTCCGATCCCTGGCTTGCCTACGTTCGATTGGTCTGACGGGGTCAATTTTGTACCTGACGTGCCCCAGTTCAATCCTGGGTCGTCAGGTACAACTGACGACTGGCCCTGTGACGAGCACGCGAACGAAAGCGATTTCTTCCTCGCTTTTTTCGATTTTGAGGTAATGACGTTCATCGTTGCCCAAACAAACGCCTACTACAGGTGGGTGTTTGGTCGATTGGACGTCCTTTCTCCAAAAGCGAGAATACGAGGCTGGGTGGATACGACTGTTGAAGAATTTATGACGTTCTTTGCCTTGTTGTTCCTCATGCCTCTGATCAAGAAGCATGTGTTGCAACACTACTGGAAGCACGACCCTCTCATCGCAACCCCAACTTTCAATAAGTTCATGACTCGTGACAGATTTTTGTTGCTGCTAAGATTTATGCACTTTGCAGACAACGAAAATCCTAACAGGATTGACAGGATATGGAAAGTTCGGACTGTGTTCACCATGTTGTTGGAGAGGTATAGGAAATACTTTTACCCCTTCCTCAATTTGGTGATTGACGAGTCGCTCGTGCTCTTCAAAGGACGTCTTGTGTTCAAACAGTATATCCCCTTGAAAAGGCATAGGTTCGGAATCAAGCTCTTCGTTTTGTGTGACTGCGAAACTGGAATAGTGCTTGACATGATCGTGTATACAGGCACTGACATTGACATCCCGAAAGCCGCTGCCAATGACCCCATGGGCATGTCAGGTGCCATCGTCAGGAAAATGTTGGCACCTTACCTGGGCAAAGGCCACATCATCTACACTGACAACTGGTATACTTCTCCTGCTCTCTGCCAGTTTCTTCATGACAACCAAACGGGGTCATGTGGGACTGTCAGAAAGACAAGAAAGTTTATGCCCAAGTTCACAGGTGATGTCATTCCTCTGTCAGATGCCTCCTCCAGTGACACACCTTCAGAAGACGACCTGGCCCAGGAACACCGCGAGAGGCATGTTCGAAGAAGGCGACGAAAGGGGCTGAAGTACAAGCAGCTCGAAAAGTGTGGGAAAGTGATAGCCCTGAAGTGGAAGGACAAGCGAGACGTCCACCTGCTTTCCACCGTCCACACAGGTGCCCAAGTGGATTCTGGCAAAATCCACTACAGAACCAGGAAGACCATCTACAAGCCCGACATGGTAGTGGACTACACAAAGAACATGCGCCTGGTGGACAAGTCTGACTGTCAGCTGTCAGGCGTTGAGTGTCTGAGGAAGACTGTGAAGTGGTATCACAAGCTCTTCCTCCACCTAGTTGATATCACGATGCTCAACGCTTACAACTTGTGGTTGGTAAAGAAGGATATGTCCCCAAACCAGAAGCTGAAATTCCGGGAGTTCGTGTACAACGTCTCATACCAACTCCTGGAGAAGTATGGCACCACCACTCACAGACGTACGGCATGGCGTGGGGATCACGTTCCTGACCGAGTGCAGGTGGGTGTCCAAAGACACTACCTGATCGGCACCGAGGTGATTGGCACTCGTCACAGGCAGGTGCAGTGCGTCGTCTGCAGCTCCAGTGTCAGGAAACCCCATGTCCCAAAAAGAGTCACCTCAATGTGCGCAGAGTGCAAAGTTGCACTCTGCATGGGCGAGTGCTTCAGGGACTACCACACCTTCAAAAATTTTTGAGTGTCGCCCTGCCCCGCCCTGCCCTGCACTGCCCTGCACTGCCCTGCCCTGGACTCGCCCCCTGCTCAGCCCTGGACTCGCCCCCTGCTCAGCCCTGCCCTGGACTCGCCCCCTGCTCAGCCCTGCCCTGGACTCGCCCCCTGCTCAGCCCTGCCCTGGACTCGCCCCCTGCTCAGCCCTGTCCTGGACTCGCGCCCTACCTTACCTGACCTGACCTAATTGATCACGCTACCTCATAATGTAACATATATATTATATAATGTATAAGTTCCAAAGATGTCCCTGTGATATAGCTTTTACATTATATAATTGTATGTTTCATTATTTAGTTTATAAGTTTCAAATATCTACATGTTATATGCCTTATTTTTTTATTATATCAATATATATGTTTGTTATTAGTCAAAGTCATGTGTATATAATTATTTTATTACCTCAAATGAATTGTACAAAAATATATATGTTTCAACAAATCCTGTCAAACCTACTAAGATAATAAAAAAAAAACAATAATAAAAAAAAAAACACAAGGTCATGTCATTGTATTCTTACAATATGATATATTCTATGAATATTTCATATTTATTGAATACAATGGCATGATCTTGTAAAAAAAAAAATTTATCAAAAATGTTCTAGACAATATAAAACCTTCCCCATAACCCCCTCCTGGATTCGATCCCACAACCCTAGCACACTTTCAGTTTACCAGTCCGCGACCTTACCAACCATGCCACAGGAGCTCATACCAAATATCACTCAAAACTTGGTGTCTACAATCGAAATGACAATATACAAAAAAAAATGAATTATCCCACCAATTTACGTTTGTAAATTGATGGGATTATCAATTATTTCATGCCAAGGTTTATGAAAGTTTGTCTCTGTCAAGAATTAGTAATTATATAACTTTATTCTGTCCAAAATTGCCAAAACATTCAGCAAAATTGCCCCTCTCAGTGCGACTCCACTCATTTTCACACGGTCAAGCGGTGACCCTTGTCGCTCCCTAGCTACACCAGCCACAGCAGCTCTGTCTTGGAACAAAATTTGTATAAATACAATAATGGATAAAATACTCTTCACAAATACATTTGTATTGTATAATATTGTAAATCAAAAAGAATAATAACTGTGTGGGTGTCGTAAATTGCTCAACCAGCTTTCTTATGTCTCGCCTACGCGCGTATATTGGATTATACATAGTCATGACTGTCATACAAATAATTGCAGTAGGTCTCGAATGTACATTTAGATTGCATATTACTTGGAAATAAATAAGTAAACGTTTCTCTGGTGGCAATCTACCCTTTCGCAAGTGTAAGGAGACACCATTCTATATTTAGCCCTTTATCGCAAAAGGCAATCTGCACGTGTTTACTGACCACCGTCGCTGGTGCTCTATAATATAGTAGTTTATTGACAGTCAATGGCCTACATGTTTCTGTGGTACTTCACATGTGTCTAAAATGCAATGTCTGCTTGCATAAAAATGCAATTCTGAAGTCCATTTATACGTACAACATACGCATGTCTCAGTTTCTATCTATCTCTCTCTCTCTCTCTCTCCATTCCTGACTCATGTTATTGTAAAACTCTTGGTGGCAAGAAACACCAGACACCTGGAAGACAAGGTTCAAAATCCCAAGCATCCATACGCCTCGATCGCCTTCACACTTGTCACACAGCTGGTTATCTATCTACAGATCTGCCTGCCTTTCCTCCCTTGACGACTCACTCACTCCCTCCCTGCACCCCTGCATGCCTCCCTCCCTCCCTCCCACACACCCACCCCCAACCCACCCTTTCAGGCTTCCGTGTGCTAGAAACACATTCACAATTTGCGTAAATATCGCATCAATTGAGCTATATGCGGTATATTCCTTGTTATATGGGACGCCTACATACGTACACGTCTTTATTATAGCATGACAGTGCTCTAAATACAAGATTTACGTGATATGTATGGCGTAACACACCCTCTCCCCCTTTCATTCCCAGCACAGCTCACTCACACCTTGGTTCACGCATAGAAACTCTTTGATAATGTGCGTAAATATCGCATAAATTGGTCAATATGCGGTATATATTTTGATATATGACACGTATACATACGTACAAGTCTGTATTATAGCATGACAGTGCTCTACGTACAAGATATACGTGATATGTATGGCGTAAACCACACTCTCAGCTCATAAATTACCGCCAAACCTCCAACACATGTCATTCCCGCCTAAAAATTCTCTTATAATTCCCTTATATATTGCAATTTTTGGTCACTATGAGGCATATTCATTGTTATATGGGTGGCCTACACACGTATACATACTCTACATAGCCTAAAAGGGCTCAAAAATGGACATATACGTGATAATACGCGGTAACCCACCCCCTCCTCCCTCTCCTTCTATCCCCTGCGCGCGTAAATATTCGGCAGGAAAATCTCGCCGCTCGATGACAATCTAGCCGCGCGGTGCCATTCGCTCCACATTTTTCAACTACGGACCGTTCCCCCACCCCCCCCAGACATTTTTTGGGGGGTCAAATTTATATGGGCCGATGCCCGCAAACATTCCCTACACGATGAGGTACTTTTTATCGAAATTTGCAATAGGTCCCCAAATCATCATAGGTGCGCACAGTCTTACCCTGTAGAAAACCCCCTGTGCGCCGCGGAGAGGTTAATAAATGACTAAGATACAAGAAGGATCCCTTACAACTGTATTATGTTATTAAGGGGAGGTTTTTAGTTTGTTCCCTAGACCTCCATCAAGCTTAAAATGTCACCCCCTAAGCCCCCTTTCAAGATAAATTTGTACATTTTTCGGTAGAAAAATTTCCCGGCCGAAGGCCGGTACCTCCTAAATTACAGGCTCGCTATCGCTCGCCAGGAAAAATCGACACCTAAATGGCACGAAAAGTCTTAAAATTGACAGAAATGGGGCGAATGCTCTTAAAATCGCCAAACTAATGGGGCGAACGTCTTAAAATCTCAAAAGCAATGGGACTAAACATGAGGGAAAAAGGGGTCCAGAAAAAAAAATCCCAAGTGGAAATCCCCCCTTAAGGGGAGATGGGGCGTTTTTCTGGACACCCTTAATCTCCCCCATGTTTAGCCCCATTTTTTTTTAAGACGTTAGGCCTATTAGTTTGGCGATGTTAAGACCTTTCGCCCCTTTTCTTAGTCAATATTAATCCTTTTTGTGTCATTTAGGTGTCGATTTTACCTGGCAAGCGAAAGCGAGCCTGTAATTTAGGAGGAACCGGCCTTCGACCGAAAATGTACAAATATATCTTGAAGGGGGATCCTGGGGTCGATTGTTTTAGTTTGATGGAGGTCTAGGAAAGAAACTTTAAAAAAAAAATTATAAAAAATTATAATATTATATACCGTATATATAAAAAAACACATAAATAAATAAATAAATGCAAAAAAATAAATAAATAAATGACCCTCCCCCCCCCCCCCCCCCTTAACCCAAATTGTCCCCTGCTAACATCTCCTAACCATGTCAGGGACATGGGCAGTACTTCCCTTTCCAATTGTCCCTTACCCACTCTAAAACACTGTTGGACACTTGGAACAGCAGTGATTTAGAGGGCAAGCAACCTCGAGGAGTCGCTAGACCTGTTGTTGCTTGACTTCCTTTGTACTTTGTACTCTCTCACATACACTCTCTCTCACGTACACACACACACATATTCTCTCTCTCTCTCTCTCACACGCACACACTCAGTGTTTTGGAGGACAAGCAGCCTAGAGGAGTCACTAGACCTTTTGGTGCTTGATTTCCTTTGTACTCCTTTGTACTCTATCTTTCTACCGATCTCGCACACAAACACACTCATACTGTTACTTACTCTCAATCACTCTCTCTCACACACACACACACAGTCATGTCACTCTCTCTCTCTCTCACACATACACTCACACTGTCACTTACTCTCACTCACACACACACACACACACACTCTCTCTCTCTCACACACACACTCTCTCTCTCACACACACACACACACTCATGTCACTCTCTTTCTCTCACACATACACTCACACTGTCACTTACCCTCACTCACACACACACACACTCTCTCACACACACACACACACACACATGTCGCTCTCTCTCTCTCACACATACACTCACACTGTCACTTACTCTCACTCACACACACACACACACTCTCTCTCTCTCACTTACACACACACACACACACACACTCTCTCTCTCATATAGAAGAGAGTCAAGGTATAATACTGTGTTGTAATCAGTGGAATTCCCAAGTACAGTCGCGCTAATAAGTTATGTCCCAGCTGTCTTTACGTTTGACTCTCTCAGTGCTGTATTAAGGGGGACAGACCGTTTTTCTGGACCCCCTTCTCCCTAATGTTTAGCCCCACTAGTTTTGAGATTTTAAGACGTTGGTTCGATTAGTTTGGAGATTTTATGACATTTCACCCCATTTCTTTGTCAATATTAGGACCCTTCGTGCCATTTAGCTGTCGATTTTTCCTGGCGAGCGATAGCGAGCCTGTAATTTTAGGAGGAATCGGCCTTAAGCCAGGAAATTTGTGTACCAAAATTTTTACAAATCAATCTTGAAGGGGGTCTAGGGGGTGTTTTTCTAAGCTTGATGGAGGTCTAGGGAGGAAACTAAACAAATATAATGATTAAATTAATTAACAAACCAAACAAACAGCCACTGTCCCCTTAATGTCTGTCAGATGTTGATTAGGGTGGGTAAGTGTAGCGCTAATAAGTCATGTCTCAGTTGTCTTTACGTTTGTCTCGCTCTGTGCTGTATTAATGTCTGTCAGATGTTGGATAAGGTGGGTAAGTGTAGCGCTAATAAGTCATGTCTCAGTTGTCTTTACGTTTGTCTCGCTCTGTGTTGTATTAATGTCTGTCAAATGTTGGATAAGGTGGGTAAGTGTAGCGCTAATAAGTCATGTATCAGCTGTCATTACGTTTGGCTCTCTCCGTGCTGTATTAATGTCTGTCAGATGTTGAATAGGGTGGGTAAGTGTAGCGCTAATAAGTCATGTCCCAGCTGTCATTTTTTTTTTTTTTTTTTTTTTTCTATGTGATTGAGGGAGGCAAAAGGCATAACTGCCTATAGCGAGTGCCTCCCCCATAGTTGAAAGAGTGACAGGGCCAAAATCAAGGGACGTTCGAGCCAAAATGCCTGGACACACAGAGTTTGAAGCAATTTAAGTCATAGGAAGAGGGAAAGACTGATTCTGGGAGAGAGTTCCAGAGCTCAGCTGTTGAGTAGAAGAAAGTTTGAGAGTAACGTTTCACTCTTGGGTTGGAGAGTTGCACAGAGTAGGGGTGGGATTGAGTTGCAAGACGGGTACCACGTGCCCTACGTAAAGGAGGTGGTATGCACTGGGATAGCTCTGAGGAACACTGATTATTATAGTAGCGATAGAATAGCGAGAGAGATGCAACATTGCGGCGGAGACAGAGAGATTGCAGAGAGTTGGTGAGTGGACGGGAGTTAATGATACGAAAGCCCTTCCTTTCAACTTTGTCTAGGAGAGCGGTGTGAGAGGAACCTCCCCACACATGTGAACAATACTCAATACAAGGGCGCACTATGCCCCTGTACAGAGCAAGAAGCTGTGCAGGGGAAAAGAACCCCCTAAGGCGGTTGAGCACACCCAGCTTCTGGGAGGCTGCCTTAGCAAGACTGGTACTATGGTCCTTCCAAATGAGAGCAGAAGAAAAAGAGACACCAAGAATATTGAGAGAAGATGAAGGGTTGATTTTTGTATTGTTGAAGAATAAGGGATAGTCCGCTGGGAGATCCTGACGGGTAGATAGATGGAGAAATTGGGTTTTGGAAGCATTAAAGTTAACAAGGTTTTCTCTGCCCCAATTGGAAATTGTATTTAGATCAGAATTTAAGAGTTCTATGGCTTCATTACGTTTGTTGTTGAGAGATTGCTGGCTGGGGCGTTCTGAAAAACTAATGGAGTAGTGTAAGGTTGAGTCGTCTGCGTATGAATGGATGGGAATTAAGGTACAGTTAAGGAGATCATTTATAAAAATTAGAAAGAGAATAGGAGATAGGACAGAGCCCTGAGGAACACCGGAGTTTATAGGGTGAGGAAGTGAACAATGGCCGTCCACAACCGCGGCTATGGAACGGCCGGAAAGGAAATTAGAGACAAAGGCACAGATGGAGGGATAGAAACCGAAGGAGGGTAGTTTAGAAATTAAAGATTTATGCCAGACTCTATCGAAGGCTTTCGATATGTCTAGTGCAATAGAAAAAGTCTCACCGAAGTCCCGAAAGGAGGATGACCAAGAGTTAGTAAGATATGAAAGAAGATCACCAGTAGAGCGACCCTTAAGGAAGCCATACTGGCGATCTGAGAGCAGATTATGAGAAGAGAAATGCTTAAGAAATTTGGAAGCAAGAATAGTTTCAAAAACTTTAGAAAGACAAGAGATAAGAGCAATTGGACGATAGTTGGAGGGTTGAGAGCGGTCACCCTTCTTTGGGACAGGTTGAATGTGAGCAAACTTCCAGCATGAAGGGAAGACGTTAGAGGATAGACAGAGACGAAAGAGTTTGCCTAGGCAGGGAGTCAGCACGGAAGCACAGTTTTTGAAAACAACAGGAGGAACACCGTCCGGACCGTACGCCTTATTAGTGTTAAGCCCAGAGAGGGTAAAAAGTACATCTTTAGAAGAGATTAGGATATTAGGCATAAGTAAGAGAGAGGAGGGCGGAGAGGGAGGAATAGCACCGGAATCATCCAAGGTGGAGTTTCTAGCAAAAGTTTGAGCGAAGAGTTTAGCTTTGTCAGAGGAAGAAGTGATGGTTGAGCCATCAGAGTGGGAAAGGGGAGGGAAAGACGAGGAAGAGAAATTGTTGGAGAGGTTTTTGGCTAGATGCCAGAAAGCTTGGGAAGAGCTAGAGTTGGATAGTTCAGTGCATTTATTATTGATGAAAGAGTGTTTGGCAAGTCGAAGAACAGATTTGGCTTGATTCCGGGCAGAAACATATGAAGAATGAGAGTCTTGAGTTTTAAGGCGTCGGTACCGTTTGAATGCTTCCTCCTTATTGCGGACAGCAGTAGAACAGGCGTGAGTAAACCAAGATTTTTTAGCATTAGTCTGAGAGAAAGAGAATGGAATGTATGCTTCCATGCCCGATAGGATTACCTCGGTAATGCGTTCAGCACTCTCCGAGGGTCCTCGGCCATGGAAGCAGAAATCATTCCATGGGAAATCAAAGAAGTACTGCCGAAGAGCCTCCCAGTCGGCAGCGCCAAAGTGCCACAAGCGCCGCCGGCTAGGAGGATCGGGTGGCTGTACTGGAGAGATAGGACAGGTGACAGAGATAAGTTTATGGTCGGAGGAGCCCAAAGGAGAGAAAAGATCGACAGTATAAGAAGAAGGGTTAGAAGTTAGAAACAGGTCAAGAATGTTGGGCCGATCTCCGATGCGATCCGGGATACGGGTGGGTTGCTGAACTAACTGCTCTAGGTCATTTAGGATAGAAAAGACGTAGGCTTGTTCACCAGGTGGATCAGTAGTGTGAGAGGAGAGCCAATGGCGGTGGTGAACGTTGAAATCTCCTAAGAGGGAGATTTCTGAGAAAGGAGAAATGGATAGAATGTGTTCCACTGTAGAGTTTAGATAGTCAAAGAATTTGGGAAAGTTGGTAGAGTTAGGGGAAAGATAGACAGCACAGAAATATTTAGTAAGAGAATGACAGGAAAGTTTGAGCCATAAAGTTGAGAATTCAGAGGAGTCGAAATCGGGAACACGAGAGCAAGTGAGTTTGTTGTGCACATATGCACAACATCCGCCTTTGGCTTTGAAACTAGGATAGAGAAAGTAGGAGGATACAGAGAAGGGGTTGCTGGATGTTGCTACAGACACCTGAGTTTCGGTGAGGAAGAGAAGATCAGGTTTGTAGGAGGAGAGATGGTGCTCAACAGAGTGAAAGTTAGAGGAAAGTCCGCGAATGTTGCAGAAATTAATAGAAAGAGTAACAGGCCGAGGTCCAGGTAATTGTGTGGGGTCGTCCGGGGATGGTCGGTCGGGTGAGGGGGCATTTATGGTCCCCCCCCCTGGGGACTCCGAGGCTGGGCTATAATTCATCATTTTTTTTGTTTTTAATTTTGGTGTGGAAGAATGAAGTGTGGTGTGCATGTTAGTGTAGTGAAGTGGATAGGAGGAGGAGGTGTTTGTGAGAGCTAGCTGGATTGCTCTCAGTGTAAATGAGGCACAAAGAAAATCAGTAAGAGAGGCCAAGCAAGTGAAACAGGAGTTCCAGCGACTCTTTATCACATGCCTATAACCTCACCTGGGTCTAGCCCTGATCGATTGGTGCCTACAATCTCCCCACGTTTGGCTCTCTCTCTTTGCTATATTAATGTCTGTCAAATGTTGGATAAGGTGGGTAAGTGTAGCGCTAATAAGTCATGTATCAGCTGTCATTACGTTTGGCTCTCTCCGTGCTGTATTAATGTCTGTCAGATGTTGATTAGGGTGGGTAAGATGGCGCTATTAAGTCATGTCCCAGCTGTCATTACGTTTGGCTTGCTCTGTGCTGTAGTAATGTCTGTCAAATGTTGAATAGGGTGGGTAAGTGTAGGGCTAATAAGTCATGTCCCAGCTGTCATTACATTTGGCTCGCTGTGTTCTGTATTAATGTCTGTCAGATGTTGAATATGGTGGGTCGTGTAGCGCTAATAAGTCATGTCCCAGGTGTCATTATATTTGGCTCGCTGTGTGCTGTATTAATGTCTGTCAGATGTTGAATATGGTGGGTCGTGTAGCGCTAATAAGTCATGTCCCAGCTGTCATTACATTTGGCTCGCTGTGTGCTGTATTAATGTCTGTCAGATGTTGAATATGGTGGGTCGTGTAGCGCTAATAAGTCATGCCCCAGCTGTCATTACATTTGGCTCGCTGTGTGCTGTATTAATGTCTGTCAAATGTTGAATATGGTGGGTCGTGTATAGCTAATAGGTCATGTCCCAGCTGTCATTACGTTTGTCTCTCTCTGTGCTATATTAATGTCTGTTAGATGTTGAATATGTTGGGTACGGTAGCGCTAATAGTCATGTCTCAGCTGTCATTACGCTTGGCGTGTGCTATATTAATGTCTGTCAGATGTTGAACAGGGTTGGTAAGTGTAGGAACATGTTGGTATATCTCACTCAAAAAGAAGAAATCATGTGTAGATATTGTTGATACCAATTATTGATCAAAACATAATTGGTGCCAAGACATTACTTATTAGGCCGACTGTACCTTCAGCCCTGCTGTACCGGCGACGTCTTTTTAGTTTTATTCTGGCTACTATCAGACGACTTTATTCAGTTTAAAAAGGGCCTCCGGCAATTTAACAGGCTTCGAACGATCTCACTTAACCCTTTTTACTACCCCACATCCTTCTTAAACTGCAAAAAATCGTCTAAATATAGCTAGAGTAAAATTATAAAGACGTCACCGGTACTGAAGGGGTTAAGGGGAGGTTTTTAGTTTGTTCCCTAGACCTCCATCAAGCTTAAAATTACACCCCCTAGACCAGGGATTCCCAAACTCTTCAGCTCATTGACCCCTTAGTGAAGTTTCAAATTATTCATCGACCCCCAAACATTTAAAAATAAGAATAATATATGTTGTGAAAAAATAAACTTATTCTATCTATCTATCTATTGCCTGACGCCGTGATCCCCGAAGGGGTGGCCACGAACGAACCGCCCCCATGCACCTCTGTCCCCAGTCAGTCGACGCCCCTCCCCCCAACCAGCACCGCCTTCATTCATGTAGTTCCTCACTCCATCCTTCCACCTCATATTCGGTCTACCTCTCCCCCTCTGTCCCTCCACCTCGCTCTCGTACACCCTCTTAGTCATTCTCTCGCTTTCCATATGTTCCATATGGCCGAACCATTTCAAGTTGTTCCTTTTCACACTTTCCAGCACATCTACCTCCACACCACACCTCCTTCTTACTTCCTCATTAGTCTGTCTATCCCTCCATGTAATTCCGCACGTACTCCTTAAGTAATTCATTTCCACTGCTCTCACTCTTGGTCTGAGTCTCTCAACCAACGTCCATGCTTCGCTTCCGTAAGTCAGTGTCGGGATTACCACACTGTCATGCAAGGACTTCTTCACTTCCATACTGACCACCCTATTTCTTGTTACTGCTTTTAGCGTTCCTACAACCCTCTTCCCCTGTTGTACCCTCTCCCGCACCTCTTCATCCATAGTCCCATCTTTACTCAACACACTGCCCAGATACTTAAAAGAGTTGACGATCTCCATAGCCTGACCGTTCAGCTTCATCTCACACTCTGTGACTTCACCCCTTTCGAAGACCGAAGAAACTTATTACATGCATATTATGATACAATAAATATGTGGAATTATAGTAGTACCTTAATATTAGTATTAGTAGAGTTAATGTCTTCATTTTGTATTTCCAAGTCAAATGGTGTAAGAATTCATTCAGGCACTTGCATTTTCTCCAGGTCTTCAAAGCGCACTTTAAAGTCTTCAATCAATGAAGTATTAGTATTAGTAGAGTTAACTCTCCCAGACATATATGACGCGATCGCGTCATATGGCAGAGTGAACCAAAAACACATATGACGCGATCGCGTCAAATGGACTTATTATATTGCTAGAAAATAAGTTTATGACGCAATTGAGCCGGTTTTTTGGCTGGTAAGTCCGATAAGTTAGATGTACATGTGGAAAAATCTAGCAACCCCCTAGCGTCCCTGTGAGGGCCCCGCGGTGGTAGAGAGAGTCAGTTTCTTCCCATCAGTCAGCCTAGTAGGTGGGTGTGTGTGGCCCTTTAAACCAAGGGGCCTCCATTTTGCCCAGCCTGGCTGATATTACCGCCCTAATATAACCCAAACGAAGTGCTATATCGTTGGGTTATCGATGGATTATTGTGTTATTCTTGTTTAGGGTATAAAAACCATGTTAGTGAAGTGTTTTGCTAGTCTGGTGTACGTGACCAAGGTGGGCTCCACGAGGGGCCATGGTTTCGCTTGTTTGTGAATCACTTTCATACCATATTGAGTCAATTATATTGCTATTTATCACTTGAAGTAGTGTATTTTACTTGTATAAGTGTTTATAGTGAAAACACTTTTATTACTGGTCGAGCATTCTCTGGTGTAGGCTACGTGACCAAGGTGGTGGAGGGAGGGGCCATGCTTTTTGCCAAACGTTTTGCTTGTTTGTGGAACACTTTCATATAAATATCAGTCAATTATATTGCTATTTATCCGTTCAAGTAGTGTATCTTACCTTGAATTAGTGTTTCTTAGTGAAAAAACTTTCATTACTGGTCGAGCATATGTCGCCATGCTCCCTCAGCCCTGTGCATTTTTGCTCGATAATTTAGTGGTGGAAAGTGCTTGCATTTTTGCTCGATAATTTATTGGTGGAAAGTGCTTGGGAGGTAAGTTTTTTATGGGCAAAAAGCACTCTACATATACGGCTTGGTGGCCACGAGGGAATCTCAGCAGTGTGAGTAAGTACAGTCAACATTTTTGGTGGTGGTGGTGGTGGTGGAGATGGTGGTGGTGGTGGAGATGGTGGTGGTGGTGGTGGTGGTGGAGATGGTGGTGATGGTGGTGGTGGTGGAGATGGTGGTGGTGGTGGTGGAGATGGTGGTGGTGGTGGTGGAGATGGTGGTGGTGGTGGTGGAGATGGTGGAGATGGTGGTGGTGGTGATGGTGGTGGTGGTGATGGTCGGGGTGGTGGTGGTGATGGTCGGGGTGGTGGTGGTGGTGGAGATGGTGGTGGTGGTGGTGGAGATGGTGGTGGAGATGGTGGTGGTGGTGGTGGTGGAGATGGTGGTGGTGGTGGTGGAGATGGTGGTGGTGGTGGTGAAGATGGTGATGGTGGTGGTGGTGGTGGAGATGGTGGTGGTGGTGGTGGAGATGGTGGTGATGGTCGGGGTGGTGGTGGTGGTGGTGGTGGTGGTGGTGGAGATGGTGGTGGTGGTGGTGGAGATGGTGGTGGTGGTGGTGGAGATGGTGGTGGTGGTGGTGGAGATGGTGGTGGTGGTGGTGGAGATGGTGGTGGTGGTGGTGGAGATGGTGGTGGTGGAGATGGTGGGGGTGGGGGTGGTGGGGGTGGTGGTGGAGATGGTGGTGGTGGTGGTGGAGATGGTGGTGGTGGTGGTGGTGGTGGAGATGGTGGTGTGGTGGTGGAGATGGTGGTGGAGATGGTGGTGGTGGTGGTGGAGATGGTGGTGGTGGTGGTGGTGGTGGAGGAGATGGTTATAGGCCTATCATTTTATTTTATTTATAATTTTGTTTCATTTATATATTTGTTTTTGTTATTGTTCCTGTTCCCCAGGGTGTCAATGGGACCACCCCCTAGGTCCAGAGCAAGGGCAGGGCCCATAATCGAGTATTTATATAGTTATTTTATATATATTTGTATTTATTATAGTTTTTATTTATTTTATTTATAGGCCTATCATTTTATTTTATTTATAATTTTGTTTCATTTATATATTTGTTTTTGTTATTGTTCCTGTTCCCCAGGGTGTCAATGGGACCACCCCCTAGGTCCAGAGCAAGGGCAGGGCCCATAATCGAGTATTTATATAGTTATTTTATATATATTTGTATTTATTATAGTTTTTATTTATTTTATTTATAGGCCTATCATTTTATTTTATTTATAATTTTGTTTCATTTATATATTTGTTTTTGTTATTGTTCCTGTTCCCCAGGGTGTCAATGGGACCACCCCCTAGGTCCAGAGCAAGGGCAGGGCCCATAATCGAGTATTTATATAGTTATTTTATATATATTTGTATTTATTATAGTTTTTATTTATTTTATTTATAGGCCTATCATTTTATTTTATTTATAATTTTGTTTCATTTATATATTTATTTTTGTTATTGTTCCTGTTCCCCAGGGTGTCAATGGGTCCACCCCCTAGGTCCAGAGCAAGGGCAGGGCCCATAATCGAGTATTTATATAGTTATTTTATATATATTTTTTATTTATTATAGTTTTTATTTATTTTATTTATAGGCCTATCATTTTATTTTATTTATAATTTTGTTTCATTTATATATTTGTTTTTGTTATTGTTCCTGTTCCCCAGGGTGTCAATGGGACCACCCCCTAGGTCCAGAGCAAGGGCAGGGCCCATAATCGAGTATTTATATAGTTATTTTATATATATTTTTATTTATTATAGTTTTTATTTATTTTATTTATAGGCCTATCATTTTATTTTATTTATAATTTTGTTTCATTTATATATTTGTTTTTGTTATTGTTCCTGTTCCCCAGGGTGTCAATGGGACCACCCCCTAGGTCCAGAGCAAGGGCAGGGCCCATAATCGAGTATTTATATAGTTATTTTATATATATTTTTATTTATTAGTTTTTATTTATTTTATTTATAGGCCTATCATTTTATTTTATTTATAATTTTGTTTCATTTATATATTTGTTTTTGTTATTGTTCCTGTTCCCCAGGGTGTCACTGGGACCACCCCCTAGGTCCAGAGCAAGGGCAGGGCCCATAATCAAGTATTTATATAGTTATTTTATAAATATTTGTATTTATTATAGTTTTTATTTATTTTATTTATAAGCCTATCATTTTATTTTATTTATAATTGTGTTTCATTTATATATTTGTATATATAACTTTTATTTTTCTAATTGTAGATTGATATAATATATATATATCATTCGTATTTATGTATTTATCTAGGTTATGCCCCCTCCCTCCCCCTCTTCCCCCATTATACCCCCCTCCCCCCATATATAATTCATTCATTCATTCAATCATCACTTCCGAGGTTCGGGGCCCACCTTCATTCACCCACCTTCATTCACCCATCATCATCACCATCATCATCATCATCATCATATCAATTTCTACTACATTTTGCACTACAGTGGATATAGGCCTCCTAGGGAAACCACTCTAAAAAAATAACGAGTCCAGTGCAGTACCTCTTTGGGTGGCTTGGAAATTTGCACATATTTCTCTGGTTTGACACCATATATATATATATATATATATATATATATATATATATATATATATATGTATGCTATATATAATATATATATAAATATATCCACACACATACATTACCATTACCATTTACCATTCTTTATATTTTGTTTGACACCTTGTATATATATAATTTATATATATATATATATATATATATATATATATATATATATATATATATATATATATATATATATATATATATATATATATATACTGTGTATATATATATATATATATATATATATATATATATATATATATATATATATACATTACTTTATTTTATTTACGAGTACAATAGAATTATTTCTGAATTTATTACCTGAAGATTACCTGGCTTTCTTATTTTGTTTTTTCAGTGTCAACCCAGGAGCCATTTCCCTTCTCGTTGGAAAGGGTGTAGATTGTGGCAAAGATATACAACTGTATAAACATTCTCATATATTTTCATAACAATAACAATGCATGGAAACAATTGCGCATAGCTCACGAACCAATTACTCTATATTATTTTTGTTTTCACCATTGGAAAGAGCACAATTTTCCGATTCCGGTGATATATACAGTTATATACGTATCTGACCAAATAACGCAACCACGAGGTGGGGAACAGCTCGGAACCCGGCTAGCATCGCCGGAACAGAGACGGGTGAAGCGTAAATATTCGCATTTTGGCTCTTCATTTCAAATATTCATAGCGCAAAAAGTATTTGTCCTAGGAACTTCTAGTTTGTTTTATACTCATCAGCATTATTTGCCGTATTCATTCAGCCTAAATTTAAAACCATACACTTCGTAGCAACGAAATAAATCGAAAATGTTATAAACCATATCAATCAAAATCAGATTTTTTTTTTTTCGGTCATTGCATGGAAACAATTGTGCATAGCTCGCGAACCAATTATGCTATATTATTTTGGTTTTCACCATTGGAAAGAGCACAATTTTCCGATTCCGGTGATATATACAGTTATATACGTATCCGAGCAAATAACGCAACCACGAGGTGGGGAACAGCTCGGAACCCGGCTAGCATCGCCGGAACAGAGATGGGTGAAGCGTAAATATTTGCATTTTGGCTCTTCATTTCAAATATTCATAGCGCAAAAAGTATTTGTCCTAGGAACTTCTAGTTTGTTTTATACTCATCAGCATTATTTGCCGTATGCATACAGCCTAAATTTAAAACCATACACTTCGTAGCAACGAAATAAATTGAAAATGTTATAAACCATATAAATCAAAATCATATATTTTTTGTTTTCAGTCACTGCTTGAGAACTATTGAAGATAAACAATTTCTGTTTCCAGATTTAGAAAGAGGAGAAAAAATACTATTATTTGAGCAAAAAAAAATATATGGTCATCACTCACAATTTAGAGCTAGGACGGTGTGAAGACAATTGCATGGGAAATAATTGTATTCCGGACTCATTTACACTTTCATATTTCGATTTATTTACAGTTTTTTTTATTTTATCATGTACTATAAATATTCCTCTTTCCATTGATATATGATACATCACAATAAACAGCATTCTGGTGGATGGAAATCGCGAAAAATGTAAGGCTTCGACAACACTCATGAGCCAAATTCAAGACCCAAAATACTTGTCAAGCGCCAACTCGGACTTATTGGAACATAATATGATGGAGAGAGTTAATGTCTTCATTTTGTATTTCCAAGTCAAATGGTGTAAGAATTCATTCAGGCACTTGCATTTTCTCCAGGTCTTCAAAGCGCACTTTAAAGTCTTCAATCAAGGAGTTTCGACCTTAGCCAGCTCACTCGACAAGTTTGTTGCGGCGGGGTTTTGTTAATAAACCATAGGGGTGTAAGTAAAATAGAATCCCAGCCACATGAAATTGATAGTAATAACGAACATTCTGATAGCGTAGATTTTCCGTCTAGGTCCAGTAGTTCAACAGGTATAAATAAATTAGTTAAAAACAATAGAAAAATAGTTGCAAATACAAATAATAGTTTGAGTGTTTATTATACAAATTGCAGGAGTTTATGTAACAAAATGAACGAACTTAGAGCACTGGTTAGCACAGAAAATATAGACATAATAGCGCTAACTGAAACATGGATTAATACAGAAACCAGGCATTTTTTAGCAGAGTTTGATATACCGGGATATAGTTTGTTTAAATATGACCGAACAAGTAAGAGGGGTGGCGGTATAGCAGTGTTTGTCAGGAGTTCATTAAAAAGCTGTACTAAATCAGGTATTAGAGTAAATAATGAAAATGAAAGTGTTTGGGTAGAAGTTAACGAAGGTAGTGAGACTTTAGTTATTGGAGTTATGTATAGACCGCCAAATATGAGTAGAAATGACGGAACATCATTATGGGAGGAAATTAAAATAGCATCAAGGCTTAGCAACGTGTGCATTATGGGGGATTTTAATTTCCCTAATATAGATTGGCAGCAACAAATAGGCGACACTGATTCAAAGGAGTTTATTGAGGTAGTACAAGATAGTTTTTTATCTCAATTCATAGATACGCCGACTAGAGGTGATAATATTCTCGATTTAGTTTTCAGTAACAATGAACATATGATAAATAGTGTAGAAATCGGGGACCACCTAGGAAATAGTGATCACAATTCTGTGTATTTTAATATACAATGGAAAGTTAATATCAGAGAGAATACAACATTAATACCTGACTTCAGAAAAGCCAATTATGGTGGGTTAAGAAAAGCCCTGTTAGCGGACCCTATGGTCAAAAAATTAAGTCGATCCAGGTGTCCAAATGAGTGTATCCTTTCTCAGGCACCTGTCATCTTAAGTCAGGAGGAGACGTCAAACTTGGTAGATACATACGATAATTTTATCAAGTCAGTATTCAATGCGCAAAATAAATATATCCCCAAAAGAAAATTTAGATCAACACAGAACCAACCCAAATGGATGAATAATAGACTATTAGATCTTCTAGGAAAAAAGAGAGGAATATATAGAAAAATTAAAAAAGGCGAAATTCACCTACTTGCTTACTATCAGAATCTATCACGACAGGTAAAAAAGGATATTAGTAAAGAAAAAAGAAATTATGAAATTAAGGTTGCCAATGATTCAAAAAATAATCCTAAAGCTTTTTACCAACTATATAAATCCAAGGTTAGAGATGTAATTGGTCCCCTTAAAACTTCGATAGGAAAATTGACAGAAAGTGATTTAGAAATGTGCAGTACATTAAATAGTCAATTTCTTTCCGTTTTCACTAATGAAAATTTGGCACAGTTTCCAGAAGTCCGTAAGGTATACAGCGATAGTATAGATAATAGGTTAAGTACGGTTACTATAAGTAGAAATGATGTGCTTAAGGAAATTGACAGACTGAAACCTCATAAATCGCCTGGTCCTGATGAGGTATATGCTAGAGTATTAAAAGAATGCAGAGATGAGTTAAGTTATCCATTAACATTTCTATTTAACAAGTCATTAGAAACAGGTATTGTTCCAGAAGCTTGGAAGCTTGCAAATGTAGTTCCGATCTTCAAAAAAGGTGATAAATCAACAGCATCCAATTACCGTCCCATTAGTCTCACTTCAATCATAGGAAAGCTACTAGAGTCAATTATTGCTAGGACAATGAGAAACCACTTAGAAACATTTAACTTAATCAATTCTTCTCAGCATGGATTCACTCAGGGACGGTCTTGCCTTACTAATTTGCTTAGTTTTTTCTCAGAGGTATATGAAGCAGTAGATAATGACAAGTCATATGATATTATATATTTAGATTTAAGTAAAGCTTTCGACAGAGTCCCTCATGAGAGGTTGATGAGAAAGGTTGAGGCACATGGAATAGGTGGGGCGTTGTTAGGATGGATTAGGTCATGGCTAATTGGTAGGAAGCAGAGAGTCAGCATAAATGGTACCAAGTCAGAATGGGGAGCAGTCAAAAGTGGTGTCCCCCAGGGATCGGTATTAGGTCCCCTGTTGTTTCTTATATACATAAATGACCTAGATTTAGGTATAACTAGTAGGATAAGTAAATTCGCAGACGATACTAAAATAGGGAGATCAATTGATTCAGATAGCGATATAGAGTGCCTCCAAAGGGATCTAGATACCTTACATGAATGGTCAGTAAATTGGCAGATGAAGTTCAACATTGACAAATGCAAGGTATTAAAGATAGGGAAGATGCAAACACATGTTAAATATAAACTAGCTAATTTAGAATTAGAAAATTCAGACTGCGAGAAAGATCTAGGTGTGTTTGTTAGCAATGATTTGAAGCCTAGAAAACAGTGTTTAAGCGTTCGTAATAAGGCAAACAGGATTCTCGGGTTCATCTCTAGGAGCGTGAGTAACAGAACTGCTGATGTTATCTTAAAACTTTACTTGTCATTAGTGAGACCCCATATGGATTATGCTGTCCAATTTTGGTGTCCTTATTACAGAATGGACATAGATTCATTGGAGAGAGTACAGCGTAGAATGACAAAAATGATTCATAATATTAGAAATCTTTCGTATGAAGAAAGGTTGAAGAAATTAGGTTTACATTCGTTAGAGAGACGCAGAGTTAGAGGAGATATGATAGAGGTGTTCAAGTGGGTTAGTGGGATTAACAAAGGGGACATGACAAATGTACTAAAGCTCAGTGATAGCGAAAGAACTCGTACCAATGGTTTCAAATTAGATAAATTTCGTTTCAGAAAAGATATAGGCAAGTATTGGTTTGGTAACAGAGTTGTAGATGGGTGGAATGGACTACCAAGTGCTATAGTGGGATCTAAAACTGTAGGGAGCTTTAAGATAAAATTGGATAAGCATATGGACGAGAAGGGTTGGGTGTGAAGGGGGATCAGCCGGGTTGGGCCAATCAGTGCTCTGCAGACCCCCATAATCCTGCGTTAATCTCTAACCGTTTTGGTAAGATGATCCTCAGGGTATTAGAGTGTGAAGCCTATAATTGGGCTTTGTAATTGAATTGGGGTTGTGTGGGACAGGGATCTGCCTTGCTTAGGCCAATCGGCTTTCTGCAGACTCCCATTTTCTTATGTTCTTATGTAATGTGTCCAGGTGTGCGTATGTTTCTATGTCACCATCTGAAATGCTTTCACTTTCTGCCGACTGTTGTAAGTTCGAAAAGTACTGAAAATCTCTGTGCCATTGACGCTTTAAACCAGCCTAGTTTGTCTTGGAAGCCCAGTAGAATTGTCCTGTCCTATATAATGGTAACATCTTTACCCTGCAGACGTTTCTGTACCTCATTAAACTTTGAATATAGGTCTGCCAAATAGAACAGAGCATTCTTACACCTTTTCAGCTTTTCACATAGAGATGGGTCTACATCTTTTGAAACGTTCCTCACCTAGCCATTCATAGACCCCCTAGCCATTTATCGACCCCCTTTCGACCCCTGGCGATTCATTGACCCCTTGGATGGTCGATATCGACCCCTGGGGGTCGATATCGACCACTTTGGGAACCCCTACCCTAGACCCTCATTCAAGAAAAATGTCCCGGCCGGCCGAAGGCCAGTTCCTCTTAAATTACAGGCTCGCTATCGCTCGCCAGGAAAAATCAATACCTAAATGGCACGAACGTTCTTAAAATTGACAGAAATAGGGCGAAAGTTCTTAAAATCGCCAAACTAATGGGACGAACGTCACAAATTCTCAAAAGCATTGGGGCTAAACATGAGGGAGAAAGGAAACTAACTGTGACGATTACCTCCCCCAGGGTTAAAAGTGACAGGGCCAAAATAATGAAATGTTCGAGCCATATATATATATATATATACTATCCACTAGTCTAACCAGCTGGTCACGAAGACACATACACACAGAGACCTTTCTAAAGAGGATAGAGAACTACTGAAAGCTAAATTTGAAGAAGCAAATAAAAGAAATGATGAACGAACTGAGGAAGAGAAGGAATCTTTTTTCTTCCGGGTCGTAGGTCTGCAAATACGGAAATGGTACATAAAAAAAAGACAAACCATCCCAGGAGCAAACGGGGGAAGAGGAGGTGTAACTGGGTTGACAGGGAATTAATTTTGATATGTAATTTTCACCAATGTAGATGGGTTATTATCAAAAATTCTTGAAATAAAAGATGTTATTAATATAAACAAGCCACATGTTCTATGTTTAACAGAAACCAAATTAAATTCTCAAATAAGAAAATACTCTCAGGTGAAAATTATAATGTATGGAGGAGGGATAGAGTTGGGAGAATGGGAGGAGGGGTCTTGATATTCACAAGGAGGGAGCTTAAGGTAAAGGAGTTGCAGATAAAAGAGGTGGGTTCTGCTTCAGAAATAGTAGCAATAGAAATAGTGAGAGGTAACGAAGGAATTATAATAATAAATGTGTATGTGCCGCCACGAACTGCAGCCTGGACCAGTGAGGAACACGCAGCAATGCTGAATGAAACTTTAATAAATCTGGAGTATGTTATCAAGGAGGCAGAAGATAGGAACAAAAGTATTATTATTACCGGAGACTTCAACAGTGGGAATATTGATTGGTCAACTTTAGAGTGTCCTGAGAGAGAGAACAGTTGGGGATGTAGACTACTAGAGTTGATGACAACATACCTGTTGCATCAACACATAGAAGAGCCAACAAGGGTGAGAGGGAGTGATACTCCTTCATTATTAGATCTGGTTTTTACGAGATGTGCCAATGAGATATTTGAGGTAAGTTATAAACCACCAGTAGGTAAAAGTGATCATGTCGTATTAGACTTTAATTTTATATTGAAGTATGACTTATTACCAAGTCAAGAGGAGTTCAAGAAAGACCGGCTGGATTATCTTAGAGGAAGATACAACAAATTGCGAGAGTTTTTCCAAAACATTAATTGGGAGGATAAAGTATTGAATAAATAATGATATTAATGAGCAATACGAAGCCTTCTGTGACATAATTATGCAAACAAGGTGCTGACAAATACATACCAATAGCCAAGGATTTTCCTAAAACAAAGAATGATTGGTTTGGTGCTAGATGTTATAAAGCTAAAGTTGAACGTGATAGGTTATGGAAACGCTATAGAAGACACAAGAGTGATCAATCTTACGAGAGGTATAAACTAGCAAGAAATAACTACACCAAAGTGAGGAGACAGGAGGAGAAGGATTTTGAGAGAGGGGTGGTTATGAAGAGCAAAGATGATCCCAACATATTATATGGATTCATAAATAAGAGAACTAAAGTGAAGGAAAAGATCCAAAGGATCGTTCACAATGGAGAAATATTTGAGGAGGAGGAAAAAATGGGTGAGGTTTTTAATGCAAAATTTCGATCGGTGTTTGTTCATGAAAATAATGATGGTGATGATGCTTATAAGAATCCAATACAGAGACCAGTCATGCCCATGAAAGATATTGTAATAAGAAGGGATGAAGTAAGGGACTGCATGTTAGACCTAAATAAAAGAAAGGCTATGGGGCCGGATCAGATTTCTGGGTGGATGTTGAGTGAATGTGCAGAGGAACTAAGCTTTCCCATAACAGAGATTTGTTTAAAATCTTTGTCCCAAGGCAAGCTACCTGAGGTGTGGAACGCTGCTGATATTGTACCGATATACAAGAAAGGACCGAAAGAAGATGCAAATAACTACAGACCCGTGTCTTTGACTAGTGTTGTAGTAAAACTGCTTGAGAAATAACTACAGACCCGTGTCTTTGACTAGTGTTGTAGTAAAACTGCTTGAGAAATAACTACAGACCCGTGTCTTTGACTAGTGTTGTAGTAAAACTGCTTGAGAAATAACTACAGACCCGTGTCTTTGACTAGTGTTGTAGTAAAACTGCTTGAGAAATAACTACAGACCCGTGTCTTTGACTAGTGTTGTAGTAAAACTGCTTGAGAAATAACTACAGACCCGTGTCTTTGACTAGTGTTGTAGTAAAACTGCTTGAGAAATTGATCAGGAAATTTTGGATTTGTCACCTCGAGGAGAACCATTTACTATCGGATTGTCAGTTTGGTTTTAGGTCGAATAGGTCATGTGTGTCAAATTTGCTGAGCTTCTATGATAGAGTGATTGAAATTATGCAAGAACGAGACGGATGGGCAGATTGTGTATTTTTAGATTTCAAAAAAGCTTTTGATAAAGTACCCCATAAAAAGCTTCTATATAAACTTGAAAGGTGTGGAGGAATCACCGGTGGACTCTTAAAATGGATGAAGGATTTCTTAACCGGGAGGAAAATGAGAATCATCATAAGAGGGAAATATTCATCATGGAGTGATGTGATAAGTGGAGTGCCCCAGGGCTCAGTGTTGGCCCCATTGATGTTTTTAATTTTTATAAATGATCTGCCTCTTGGAATTAGCAGCTATATTAACATGTTCGCCGATGACGCAAAATTAGTAAGGAAAGTGGTTGATAACAATTGCTGTAAAATGCTCCAGGAGGACATCAATAAGCTGTATCAATGGAGCCGAATGTGGAAAATGGAGTTCAACATTGATAAATGCCACGTGATGGAGATGGGAGACGGCCAGGGAAGACCCCATGGGGAGTACAGTATGGGCGATGTAAGGTTGGAATAGTCAGAGAAGGAAAAAGACTTAGGAGTTGTAGTGAACAGGAGGTTAGATCCCGGTGACCATATCAATAACTTGGTAAATAAGGCATTATTCGTGGTGGGCTAATATTAGGGTAGCGTTTAAATTCCTAAATGAAGACATGGTGAAGATATTAATAACACAGTGTTTAAGGCCTAGCCTGGAGTATGCAGCGGTTGTATGGAATCCACACATGAAAAAACACATAAGTAAACTCGAGAAAATTCAGCGTGTGATCACAAGATGGGTGCCAGGGTTTAAAAACTTACAATATGAAGACCGGCTGTGTCACCTGGGGATTCCCTCACTTGAACAGAGAAGGGAGAGGGGAGACATGATAGCTTTATTTAGGTGTGTTCACGGAAAGGAATATATTGATCAAACAAATTTTGTTTGGCCAGCGGTGGGGAGGACGAGAGGACATGACTATAAACTGTTGAGGAGGAGAGCTAGGAAGGATGTTAGGAAGTTTGGTTTTCCAGATAGAATGGTTGAAAAGTGGAATAAGTTACCAAACGACCTAGTGTGTGCACAAAGTATTCAAGCTTTTAAAGTAAATTATGATAAGTTAAAGGCTAACGGGACACTACGAGAGTAATCTCAATCCTGTAAAATACAATTAGGTAAATACAATTAGGTAAATACACAAACACACATACATACAAATACACACACACACACAAATACACACACACAAATACACATACACACACAAATACACACACACAAATGCACACACACAAATACCCACACACAAATACACACACACACAAATACACACACACAAATACACACACACAAATACCCACACACAAATACACACACAAATACACATACAAATACACACACACAAATACACACACACAAATACACACACACAAATACACTCACACAAATACACATATACAAATACACACACACAAATACACACACACAAATACACTCACACAAATACAAAATCAAATACACACATACAAATATACACACACAAATACACATACAAATACACACACACAAATACACACACACAAATACACACACACAAATTCACACACAAATACACACACACAAATACACACACACAATACACACACACAAATACACACACACAAATACCCACACACAAATACTCACACACACAAAATCACACACACAAATACACACACGCAAATACACACACAAAAATACACATACACACACAAATACACACACACAAATACACAATCAAATACACACACACAAATACCCACACACAAATACACATACAAATACACACACACAAATACACACACACAAATACACACACACAAATACACACACACAAATACACACACACAAATACACACACACACAAATACACACACACACAAATACACACACACAAATACACACACACAAATACACATAGACACACAAATACACACACACAAATACACATACAAATACACACTCGCAAATACACACACACACAAATACACAATCAAATCCACACATACAAATTTAATACACACACACACACAAATCCACACACACAAATCCACACAAATACACACACACATACACACACACAAATACACACACACAAATACACACACAAATACACACACACATACACACACACAAATACACACATACAAATACACACACACAAATAAACACACACACACAAATACACACATATAGACACACACACACAAATACACACACACACACACACACACAAATACACACACACAAATAAACGCACACAAATACACAGACACATACACACACAAATACACACACAAATACACACACACAAATACACACACACAAATAAACACACACAAATACACACACACAATTACACACACATATATACACACACACACAAATACACACACATATATACACACACACAAATACATACACACACACAAATACACACACATAAATACACACACACAAATACACACACACAAATATACACACACACAAATACCCACACAAATACACACACACAAATGCACACACACAAATACACACACACAAATACACACACACATACACACACACACAAATACACATATACACATACACACACACAAATACACACACACAAATACACACACACACACACACAAATACACACACACAAATACACACACACAAATACACACACACACAGATACACACACACACAAATACACACACACACAAATACACACACACAAAATACACACACACACACACACACTAATACACACACACAAATACACACAAACAAATACACACACACACACACAAACACACACACAAATACACACACACAAATACACACACACACACATACCCACACAAATACATACCCACACAAATACATACACACAAATACAGACACACAAATTCACACACACACAAATACACACACACACAAATACACACACACAAATACACACACACACAAATACACACACACAAATACACACACACACAAATACACACACACAAATACACATACACAAATACACACACACAAATACACACACATAAATACACACACACACAAATACACACACATAATATACACACACAAATAAACACCTCACAGGGTACCGGTACACATACACACACACATACACATACACACATACAATATACACATAAAGGAGTACAATGGAGTACAAAGGAGTACAAATGAAATCAAGCAACAACAGGTATAATGACCCTTCTAGGCTGCTTGTCCTCCAAAACACTGAGGATCAAGTGTCCAAACAGTGGTTTAGAGTGGGTAAGGGAACATTGGAAAGGGAACTACTGCCCTGGAACTAATGTCCGTGGCAGGATTAGGAAGTTAGTAGGGGACATATGGGTTAGTAACTGAGGGGAGGATAAAATAAAGTTATTCATTTACAAACGCAGTCAGTCGCGGGTTTGATGAGAGATATTTGTCTACGCGGAGTTTAAATGAATCAACGGTGCTGCAGTCTATAACGTCTTGGGGAAGCCCATTCCACAAGTTGACAACTCGATTGAAGAAGAAATTCTTAGATTCGTGTGAGTTAAAAGATTTACCAATTATTTTGCAACCGTTTCCCCGCGTGTAATTAGATTGGTTGATAGTGAAGTACTTACTACAGTTCATATTGTCGATGCCTTTGATGATTTTGAACACTTGAATTAAGTCACCTCTTAATCTGCGCTGGGCTAAAGGAAATAGATTTAATTCTCTAAGACGCTCTTCGTATGGTTTGTTCTTTAGGCTAGGTATCATTTTGGTAACTCTACGTTGAACTCATTCTAGCTTGTTTATGTAATTTTGGTAATAAGGGCACCAGCATTGAACGCAGTATTCCAGAAGAGGGCGGACTAAGGAATTGTAAAGGGTTAGGATAACGTCTTTGGATTTATGCTCAAATGACCTGCCTATAAAGCCAATTATTTTGTTTGCCTTCTTAACAACTACTGAACATTGTTGACTCGGTTTTAGGTTACTCGATATTGTTACTCCCAGATCGGTTTCTCTGTTTACATTCTTAAGCTGAGTGCCATTCATCGAATAGTTTGCTTTCTCATTTAGGTATCCGATATGTAGTACTTTGCATTTATCCGCATTGAAACTCATTTGCCAAATTTGGGCCCAATGTGAAAATTTATCTAGATTGTGTTGCATATCGTCAACTTGATCTTTTGAGAGTACGCTATTTGCAATTTTTGTATCGTCAGCAAATTTTGAGATTGTACAGGTGAGACCCTCATCTATGTCGTTGATGTAAATTAGAAAGAGAATTGGTCCTAGTACCGATCCCTGGGGTACCCCGCTACTTACATTGGTCAATGCCTTACCGTTTATGACTACTCTTTGCTTTCTGTCGCTGAGCCAATTTTCTATCCATTTCAACACACAGTCTTGTATTCCATGCGCTTTAAGTTTTAGCAGTAAACGTTTGTGGGGAACTTTGTCAAAGGCCTTTTGAAAATCAAGGTATATAATATCTACAGCTTTACTCTCATCGTAGAGGTTGAGGATATCGTGGAAGAAGTCTAAGAGGTTTGTTAAACAGGAACGTTTTTTACGAAAGCCGTGTTTAGTATCTTTAAGTATGTTATTTTCCTCTAAGTGATTTACGAGTCTGTCTCTTATGACCGTTTCTAGCATTTTACATACAACTGAGGTTAAGCTAATTGGACGATAGTTACTGGGTAGGGATTTGCTGCCTATTTTGAATATCGGTGTTACGTTGACACTGATCCACATCAGTGTCTTCCACTGATCAGGCATAGTTCCAGACTGCAAGGATTTATTGAATAGTAATGTCAGTGGTTTGGAGAGCTCATCCTTAGCTTCCTTTAGAACTCTAGGCGAGATTGTATCAGGTCCAGGCGTTTTATTTACCTTGAGTTTATCTAAACAATTCAATACTTCTCTCTCTGTAACGGTGATATTGCTTAGAACATCTGAATTATCAATCTGAATCGGCGATGGTGTAGGGATATCACTGAGGTCTTCTGTTGTAAAAACTGATGCAAAGAAGGTATTGAGGGCATTACTCATTTGTACTTCGTCTTTGGTGTATTCTCCATTTTCATCGACTAACGGTCCAACAGTTGAAGTAACTACTTTTTTCTTTCTGATATAACTATAGAATTCTTTCGGGTTTGTTTTACTTTGATTCGCAATATGTAACTCTAGGGTCTTTTTACTTTGCTTAATTAACTTTTTGGCTTTGCATCGTAGCTCTACAAATTTTACCCGTTCTTCGTCATTTTGTGAGAATTTTAATCTATCATTAGCAAATTTTTTAGCAAGCAGGCAGTTTGAAATATCTTTATTCCACCATTTGGGCTTATTATTATGGCCTGGACGCCGTATTTTCGATGGTATGCAGTCTTGCACTGCTTTTAGGTAAGTGGTTTCGAATAACTTCCAAGCTGTATTTATGTTGTTATTGTTAATTAAAAAGCTCCAGTCAGTTTCTTTAAACATAGCTCTAAGTTTATGAAAGTTTGCTTTCTTGAAATTAGGGACTTTTTCGATGCTGCTATTTGTTTCGTTACTAGTAAAGTTTAAAGTGAAAGTTATCGTACGATGGTCGCTGTTACTGAATTCATCACCAACATTCAAATTCTCTATTAATTCTTCTTTTGTTACAAGTACAATGTCAAGAACGTTATTACCACGGGTCGGTGTTCGAACAAATTGATAAAGCGAACTCTCTTGCAAGTTCGTATACAAGTCATGTCCGGAGTGTGAAGTAAGAATATCGCCCCACTTGGTCACAGGTAAATTAAAGTCGCCAAAAAATACGGTATCTTGCGAGTTACTTACATCTGCAATTTGTTCATAAATTTCTCGGTCAGTTTGCACTGATTGAGCTGGAGGTATGTATTATCAATGCAAGTATTATTTTTGAACCTTTATTATTCTTTATTAGCACAAAAGATGTGTCGACGTTCACAATTTGAGGTTTTGACAAGAGGGTCGGGTTAAGACTTTCTTTGATATAAAATAAAACGCCACACCATTTTTATTTATTCGGCTTTTCTCAAACATTACATAACCGGGAAGTGAATACTCTGCTAAAAAGTCTCTATCTACTGTATTGAGCCAAGATTCTGTTATACCAATCACATTATAATTTTCAGTAAACACTAGTTCCTCTAAATCTGAAAATTGATTGCGTATGCTACGAGCGTTTGCATAGAAAACCTTTAAAGTTGCGGTTTTAGAACTCACAGAACGTTCTTTAATCAAATTTTTGGTTCTGGTCGGATCTACATTTACATTCATGGCTGACATCGGTCCTCGGTCGTTATCCCTGGCGGTTTTGAATTTGGGTCGTGTTGGTGGAGCTTTATCCAAATTCGCAGTTCTTGACAGATTAGCATTTAATTCCTTCGCAGGTTGCCGCCCTCGCTGTCTTCGGTCCTCCTTCCTGGTTGTCCTGTGCTGAGTCGATTTCTTCTCTGAAAATCCTTCACCGCATCGTTGAGAAGACGCCCAAAACGTGCTGCTCCCACCTGGTTCAGATGAACTCCATCGTCCGAAAACAAATAGTCATCGTAGTAGAAATTGTCCCAGGTGTCGACGAATCCCACGTTTTCCTTCCTGCAGAGGTTTGCTAGACAACGATTTGTGCTGGTGGCTATGTTGTAAAATCGGCTCTCTACACCAAGCCGGGGGACGATTCCTGAGACGATGATCCTTGATGACTTCTCCTTAAACGACTTGATCAGCTGCTGGTACTTTAATAGCAAATCTTCTGACCGGGTTCGCTGTACATCGTTGGATCCAACGTGGATGACGTACATTGTATTAGCAGGGGCCAGCTTAAGATACTTCGTCAACTGCAGCAACTACGTCGTCCACACCACCACCAGGGATACAAAAACACTTCCTGGTCTTAGGTGCTCTGGCGCAAAACTCTGTGAGCTGACCACGTATGATCGAGTCTCCCACGAGCCGGACTTCTTCTATTTCCGCTTCGTCATCTGAGTCTGCGAGTATCTGGAAGCGGTGTTGACACTCGGTAATCGGTATGGGTTTCCTGGTCTTGGGGCAAATGTTGTTCCTCACGACACGGAAGTTGTCTTGAGGGGGAAGAGAGTTACTATTTGTTTCTTGAGTATTGGAACCATCAGCTGAAATGGCTACTGCAGGCGTTGAATTGTTGGCAGTTGACGTTGGGGGCGTTGGTCGCTGCTGGAGTTGCGGTGACAATTGAAGTTTGTGGTACTCCAACGTTGAGTGTTACAAACTCTTGGAGTGATTCCAGCTTCATGGTGAGGACGTTGATCTTGTTGTAGGCTTCATCTAATTTCACTGTCAAATTCTCTCGTTGCTGGCAGAGACGGCAGACTTGAAGATCGACAGTAACAAACATGGACTCACCAAACCTACCAGCGCAGTTCGTACAAGTGCGAGGCATGATAACAGTCAGTTTCTTCAGATCACTTCACTCACTTTAAACACTTAACTCACTTTAAATCACTTCACACACTTTAGAAACACTTCAATCACTTCAACCGAAAACAAATATGTTGAAATACACAACAATAGGTTATCAGGGGTGATAGCCTAACCGAAAACAAAAAAATTGAGATACGCAGAATTAGGCTTCCAGGGGCGATAGCCTAACCAAAAGTTTTTAAAAAATTTAAATACGCACCAATAGGCTACCAGCATTGAATAGCCT
>JBAKBP010024630.1:0-34811 GCA_037953745.1 Lithodes maja
CCCCCCTTAAATACAAAGATATACAGCCATCCCCCCTTAAATACAAAGTTATACGGCCATCCCCCCTTAAATACAAAGATATACGGCCATCTCCCCTTAAATACAAAGATATACGGCCATCCCCCCTTAAATACAAAGATATACGGCCATCCCCCTTAAATACAGATATACGGCCATCCCCCCTTAATACAAAGATATACGGCCATCCCCCCTTAAATACAAAGATATACGGCCATCCCCCCTTAATACAAAGATATACGGCCATCCCCCCTTAAATACAAAGATATACTGCCATCCCCCCTTAATACAAAGATATACGGCCATCCCCCCTTAAATAAAAAGATATACGGCTATCCCCCTTAAATACACAGATATACGGCCATCCCCCTTAAATACAAAGATATACGGCTATCCCCCTTAAATACAAAGATATACGGCCATCTCCCCTTAAATACAAAGATATACGGCCATCCCCCTTAAATACAAAGATATACGGCAATCCCCCCTTAATACAAAGATATACGGCCATCCCCCCTTAAATACAAAGATATACGGCCATCCCCCCTTAAATACAAAGATATACAGCCATCCCCCCTTAAATACAAAGATATACGGCCACCCCCCCTTAAATACAGATATACGCCATCCCCCTTAAATACAAAGATATACGGCCATCCCCCCTTAAATACAAAGATATACGGCCATCCCCCCTTAAATACAAAGATATACGGCCATCCCCCCTTAAATACAAAGATATACGACCATCCCCCCTTAAATACAAAGATATACGACCATCCCCCCTTAATACAAAGATATACGGCCATCCCCCCTTAATACAAAGATATACGGCCATCCCCCTTAAATACAAAGATATACGGCCATCCCTCCTTAATACAAAGATATACGGCCATCCCCCCTTAATACAAAGATATACGGCCATCCCCCCTTAATACAAAGATATACGGCCATCCCCCCTTAATACAAAGATATACGGCCATCCCCCCTTAAATACAAAGATATACTGCCATCCCCCTTAATACAAAGATATACGGCCATCCCTCCTTAATACAAAGATATACGGCCATCCCCCCTTAATACAAAGATATACGGCCATCCCCCCTTAAATACAAAGATATACGGCCATCCCCCCTTAATACAAAGATATACGACCATCCCCCCTTAATACAAAGATATACGACCATCCCCCCTTAAATACAAAGATATACGGCCATCCCCCCTTAAATACAAAGATATACGGCCATCCCCCCTTAAATACAAAGATATACGGCCATCCCCCCTTAATACAAAGATATACGGCCATCCCCCCTTAATACAGGCCATCCCCCCTTAAATACAAAGATATACGGCCATCCCCCCTTAAATACAAAGATATACGGCCATCCCCCCTTAATACAGATATACGGCTATATCTTCGGGTGGATGGGACTCGTTAGCCTTGGTCGGCAACCCATCTAGGGGAGATAACCTTATAAAAATCCGGGTGGATGGGACTCGTCAGCCTTGGTCGGCAACCTGTCTAGGGGAGTAAACCGTATACAAATCAGTACTGCTATCTTAGGGTGAAGCAGGTTAGTGGATGGATTAGCCGCACACCGCTGTAGAAAAATAGTGCTAACAAATACATAAAATGCCTCGGAGTCAGACGGACCCTAAATTGAGTGGTTAATCCTGTAAGTCCTTCAGTAAACTGGCACGGGTTGTCCCTCTTACAGGGGATAGGTTCACTTGGGGGCATTTTGTGTATGGCCACCCCCATTAAGGGGAGTAAGGCGTCTGGCAATAGATAGATAGATAGATAGATAGATATACGGCCATCCCCCTTAAATACAAAGATATACGGCCATCCCCCTTAAATACAAAGATATACGGCCATCCCCCCTTAAATACAAAGATATACGGCCATCCCCCCTTAATACAGATATACGGCTATCCCCCTTAAATACAAAGATATACGGCCATCCCCCCTTAAATACAAAGATATACGGCCATCCCCCCTTAAATACAAAGATATACAGCCATCCCCCCTTAAATACAGATATACGGCCATCCCCCCTTAAATACAAAGATACGGCCATCCCCCCCTTAAATACAAAGATATACGACCATCCCCCCTTAATACAAAAGATATACGACCATCCCCCCTTAAATACAAAGATATACGGCCATCCCCCCTTAAATACAAAGATATACGGCCATCCCCCCTTAAATACAAAGATATACGGCCATCCCCCCCTTAAATACAAAGATATACGCCATCCCCCTTAAATACAAAGATATACGGCCATCCCCCCTTAATACAGATATACGGCCATCCCCCCTTAAATACAAAGATATACGCCATCCCCCTTAAATACAAAGATATACGGCCATCCCCCCTTAATACAGATATACGGCTATCCCCCCTTAAATACAAAGATATACGGCCATCCCCCCTTAAATACAAAGATATACGGCCATCCCCCCCTTAAATACAAAGATATACGGCCATCCCCCCTTAAATACAAAGATATACGGCCATCCCCCCTTAAATACAGATATACGGCCATCCCCCTTAAATACAGATATACGGCCATCCCCCCTTAAATACAAAGACATACGGCCATTCCCCCCTTAAATACAAAGATATACGGCCATCCCCCTTAAATACACATTTCAGTTTCCTCTTATATATAAGTAACATCCCGTTCTTTACATTAATCATCAATTACAAACCCCAATGTACTCGAATATATAACTGGGACTTTATTTAACCTATAATTTCATGCCTGATTAACAATCGGTGGGAAAGGTGGGTGGGGTAGAGCCGCATGTTTGGCTAGCATTTGTTAACTCTAGTAATGATTAATATTCCTATCACCAGAATATTATAGTCTTTTAAGAAATAGTGTAGTTTAGTTCGTGAGGTCTGTGTATTTAGTGTATCAATGTAATTATCTCTCTCTCTCTCTCTCTCTCTCTCTCTCTCTCTCTCTCTCATCTCTCTCTCTCTCTCTCTCTCTCTCTCTCTCTCTCTCTCTCTCTCTCTCTCACCTCAATCCTACTTAAGTCTTGCAGTTTCACCTTTCCAAAAATCTCTCCTTGCATACTGATACTCTCTCTTTCTTTTTTTGTCTTTCTTTCTTTCTTTCTTTCTTTCTTTCTCTCTCTCTTAAGTTCTCTCAACAGGGGGCATTTTCCTACATGAATATTTTTGCAAGGAAGTGAGGGGGAGGGGAGGAGGATAAAGAAGAGGAGGAGGAGGAAGAGGATGGGGAGAGGAAGGGGAGAGAGAAGGCGAGTGAGGAGGGGGAGAGAGGAGGAGAGTGAGGAGGGGGAGAGAGAAGGAGTACAAAGGAGTACAAAGGAGTACAAAGGAAATCAAGCAACAACAGATCTAGTGACCCTTCTAGGCTGCTTGTCCTCCAAAACACTGAGGATCAAGTGTCCAAACAGTGGTTTAGAGTGGGTAAGGGAACATTGGAAAGGGAACTACTGCCCTGCCACTAACGTGGCAGGACTAGGAAGTTAGTAGGGGACATATGGGTTAGTAACTGTGGGGAGGATAAAGTTATTCATTTACAAACGCAGTCAGTCGCGGGTTTGATGCGAGATATTTGTCTAGGCGGAATTTAAATGAATCAACGGTGCTGCAGTCTATAACGTTTCGGGGAAGCCCATTCCACAAGTTGACAACTCGATTGAAGAAGAAATTCTTAGATTCGTGCGAGTTAAAAGATTTACCAATAATTTTGCAACCGTTTCCCCGTGTGTAATTAGATTGGTCGATAGTGAAGTACTTACTACAGTTCATATTGTCGATGCCTTTGATGATTTTGAACACTTGAATTAAGTCGCCTCTTAATCTGCGCTGGGTTAAAGGAAATAGATTTAATTCTCTAAGACGCTCTTCGTATGGTTTGTTCTTTAGGCTAGGTATCATTTTGGTAACTCTACGTTGAACTCGTTCTAGCTTGTTTATATCTTTTTGGTAATAAGGGCACCAGGATTGAACGCAGTATTCCAGAAGAGGGCGGACTAAGGAATTGTAAAGGGTTAGGATAACTTCTTTGGATTTATGCTCAAATGACCTGCCTATAAAGCCAATTATTTTGTTTGCCTTCTTAACAACTTCTGAACATTGTTGACTCGGTTTTAGGTTACTCGATATTGTTACTCCCAGATCAGTTTCTCTGTTTACATTCTTAAGCTGAGTGCCATTAATCGAATAGTTTGCTTTCTCATTTAGGTATCCGACATGTAGTACTTTACATTTATCCGCATTGAAACTCATTTGCCAAATTTGGGCCCAACATGACAATTTATCTAGATTGTGTTGCATATCGTCAACTTGTTCTTTTGAGAGTACGCTATTTGCAATTTTTGTATCGTCAGCAAATTTTGAGATTGTGCAGGTGAGACCCTCATCTATGTGAGAGGAGAGTGAGGAGGGGGAGAGAGGAGGGGGAGAGAGGAGGAGAGTGAGGAGGAGGACGAGGGGAGGAATGAGGAGGAGAGCGAGGAGGCGGGGGAGGAATGAGAACAAGAAAATTAAAGAATAATACGGAAAACGGAGGAGAATAAGTAAAAGAAAACAATGATTGTGATGAATATAATATAATTCAACTACGAAAACCAAATAAGGCAAAATGTATTAGGTAGGCTTATATCGTTTGACGAAGAAAACGTAATTTGGTAAGCAAATTAAACAGAATTGAAAACACAGACACACACAGAGAGAGAGAGAGAGAGAGAGAGAGAGAGAGAGAGAGAGAGAGAGAGAGAGAGAGAGAGAGAGAGCACACATTTTTACTATATACAAATAACACAAAAAGAATAATAATAATAGGCCTACAATTACAAATATATAAGAAATTATACAATAATATTACACGAAAAAAACAAAAATAGGAAAAATAAATCTAAACAAATAGGGAAATACGTAGGACAAGTGAAAAGTCATAGAACACATTTTTGTTTACTACAAATGAGAAACATGAACAAATGAAGAAAAAAAACAAAGTATTTGTAAATACTAATATACCGGTTTACAACAAAGGATATATAAAGAAAATCATATATATTTGTCAATTGAGTCATAGAGTAAAGTAATAAATAAAACTATAACTCATAACAAAATGAAAACAGAGGAAACAAATGGGAAAATACGACACATGAAAAACAGACGAATCGATGAAAGACAAAGAAAAATAAAGACGAGAATAGGAGAAAAAAAAACTAAAATATAAAACTTATAATAAAACTATACGAACAAAATGAAAACAGGAAACAAATGCAAAAATACGATAATCATACAAAACGATGAAAGACAAAGATACAACATAAAGACGAGAATAGGAATAGAGAGGAAACGATAAAAGACAAAGAAACAAAATAAAGAAACTATAAAAGAAATACAGAAACCAAACAAAGAATTAACAGGAACAGATAAAACAAAAACCGACTTAAAGAAACCAAATCAGGACGAGAATAGGAGAAAAAACAAAAACCTACGTAGCAAGAAACGAGGAGAAACGGGGGGGGATAAAAAGCCCAGCAATAAAGGAACAAAAGAAAGGAAAGAGGTAAAGAAAGCGAACAGGAATAAAGGGAAATGTATGAGAAAATAAGGAGAGGGCCGACCCGGACTTGGGAGGAACATATGGTGACACCTCAAACGAAAGAGTGAGAAAATATATAGTGAAATGTGTAAGAAATGAAAGAATAATAATGATAAATAGGGATACTTATAATAGTAATAGCAGTACGAGTAGTATTAATAATAGTATGTATAGCCTCTCTCTCTCTTTATATATATATATATATATATATATATATATATATATATATATATATATATATATATATATATATATATAATAAAAATTACACCCAATTATGAATACCCGGTATGCAATTTAGGCAATGGCATTAATAACACCCAGGTACACACACACACACACACACACACACACACACACATTAGATACACGAAGCACATAACATCACAATAGAAACTCACTAATTCCAGAATCAATAAAGTATAAATACAAATATCTATAAAACCCCTACCAGTCCAAAGTACTCCAGGCACTCCACAAACTGATAAAAATATAAAAAAGTGGCTAAGAAAACGTGAAGACAAAAAGGGAACCCTCCTCCAATTTGCTGGTCGCTGATTGGCTGATAGAGCACTGGCCGGCCCTTGAAGTTGATTGGTTGGTCCCTCTCTCTGCCTCGCGCGCTCATTGGCGGGGAATGAATGTGACAGTTGAGACCGTTGGGCGTCTTCAATTTCGTATTTGAAAGTTGCATTTAATAGCGAAGACCATTTTTTCAATTGATTTATTTTAGTCAGGGGAATAAATGTATGTAGCCGGTGTCTTACTATTGTTATACATTAATTATAAAGAATGTTCAGAAATATAATATTTTTCAGTCAGATATGTTTAGTTGTGTTAGGTACTACCATACAAATTCTGACATTACGTATAACACGCTTGTATTACATTAGTAATAACATAATATTCTATGAATACCTTAGCTTGAACGCTTGTGAGTAACTAAACACATATTTTTCTATAAACTTCACAATAATTTGACATGCATTTGCTTAATTACTATATGAAATAATTATGTCCAAATAAATGGGCCATAGCCAATAAATAAAATACATTCAATTAAATAAATATACAAGTAAATTGTAAAACTTGCAAAATAAACAAACCAAAACTAGGACAAAGACAATATCAAAGCAAAAGAACTAATCAAAATCACTGTGAAAAAAACCGCTAAGGAAAATAAAATGATGAAATAATCATAATCCACCACATAGGGTGTACATCACTACATGAGCAAGTTAATCTGTTCCCAAGCAAACTAATAATAATAATAATAATAATAATAATAATAATAATAATAAATAATAATAATAATGATAATCCATACATACACTTCAATAAGTACTAACATAAAGAAAAATTAAAGGAGATCTCGGATTGTTTATTAAAAAAACAAATAACAGTAGGATTTCCAGGCCCAAGCGAGAAAAAAACCCAGTTGGTAGAAAACTCATACCACACCCCAAACGACGAAGAATAGACAGTCAAAATTGTGCGTTCAAACTTAACAAAATGACGCTTATAAGTGATTCAATTGTTTACGTGTTCAAATTATCACACATAAGCGATTAAAACACTTCATCATGTGTATCATGTTTGCCTAATTTGAACACAATCTTGTAATGTAGTTTTTTCCTACTACTTTACCTTAATCTCATATTGACAAGTAATTCATTTTATTATAGCTACCTCTATATGTTACGACCGGGCACTCGGGTACACTAGGGCTCTTACACAGGACTCGAGTATGGCTCGCTGCCACAACGGAAACACACGATCCCAACCCCAGAGTACTGCCAGCCGAACAAAAAACGCCACTACCCTCCAGAGTTCTATCTGCTATAACGGGGTATACAAGAACTCGGTACTAGCGTTTCACACAACAGACTAATAACAAGACGGGAGTTATCTAGTCTGGTCAACAATCAAACAAAGAAGAAAGTACTACAACACTAAAGAATAGTGTTGGCCGAAGCCGAAGTAATCCACCCTTGAACTAAGAACTTAAGAAGTCCTCCACCCTCTACTTCGGATCGGCACTATTACGTTACGTTAAACAATAGTCCTCGAGCATCAAGCAAGGAATCTTCTGATAAGTTAGATGCTTCTCGAATACTCATAAGAAGTAAGTATCGGATTTTGAACAGCAATTTAATGAATAACTCACTGGTAATTAAAGGCTTTAAATTGACATAAGAAGAATTATAAGAATAAACAATAGGATATGGCAAACATTAAGAAGAAGTACTCCGACAATGCACTGGCAATAGCCTACTAAGATTGTGCTCGTGGGCCACTAATCTCTGAAGTAGCTAAGCGTGCCACACATGAAATCAATAGTGCATAAACAATAATATACATAAGGAGAAGCTTCAATACTATGCTGTATCTGCTGGTCGAGCAAAGTCTAGCTGGGATATCTAAGGTTAGGAAACAATGGCTGAGCAAGCGGCTCGTAGCCTAGCGAGGTCCTTAAGACTGTGCGGCCAAATTACGTTAATTGACGGGATGCTCTCTTGAGAGATCCAGATCACTAGTATCTGGTTCTCTCCTGGCGATCCTCTCAAAGTCAAGCAAATGAGATAGCACAGTGTTGGGTGGCAGAGGCAAAAGCCCTCACTCGCAACACAGTGCTAAACTCCCACGGTACACAGTCAGAAAGACCACCTAGGCGTTCCACGTCTCCGTTGCAATTGTACTGGTTCAACCGCAACCTAGTACTCATAGGAAATCACAACTCAGAAACCCTATCCCAGTCTAGCATTGCCTAAACCAGCAGAAAACAGGAACATGAATAATCGCACACAGGGAAATGCATATACGAGTGCAACAAACATCAATCAATCCTATTCTAGTTAACCCTTCCAAAAATAGGCTATCTAACAGGCACTTATCTCGTGAGAACTCAAGTGATAATACTTTGGCTGACTAAATCTGCACCAAAGGGGTCATTGGTTAAAAAGGGACGAGAAGAGAAGAAGATAGGCTGTTCAGAGAGTAGAGAAAGTTCACATCAGTCGGAAGAATATGGATAGTTGCAAGGGATATGAGAAGTCGCTCTGCCTGATGAGTTCTAAAGAATTGTGGCGAGGACCTCTCCTTTTTATACTCGGCCCTCTAGCGGCATATCGCAAACTACTTAAGGACCGCCCACTGGCAATCATGACGTCATATTCTCTCTCAATCTGGGATCGACAAAGGATTTCCCACGCGCTTGATGAGGGAGGAGGGAGGAAGGAGGAGGGAGTGAGGCCTACACACCTCGTGGCGCGCTCACTGGCCGTCGTTACATAACTCTCTCTCTCATCATTATGTATAAGTCCCACACACAATACTTATATCTAATGATATAAAATAGAACTCGTTGACTTAGAAGAAAACAAAATACATAATTATAATACTTATAGTACAACGGTTCACATAAACTGAGTTAGGAAACTCTACACAGACTACAGCCAAAGTTCCTGCCCTGACGATCCTAGCGAGAGTGGGGCCTGACTGAGCGTTCTGTACAGCATGCTCATACTCGGCATGCGTCACACCTCCCCCAAGATTTTACTTGCTCAACCCTGAGCTAAAATCTGACACGCAGAACCTCATCAAACCCCTCACACCCAGCGACCGCATGGCACTAAAACAACGCTGAGTTTATCACTAAAACACATCTTATATAAAAAAAAATTCACATTTCATAACTCCTCCCAACAATAGTAAAAGACATAATATCATGCTCCCAGAGCGAGCTTACAGCAGCTCAGCCGTTTGATAGTTCGTGGACTACTCAAACTCTATAGGCTATGACAAACTTATACAATTATCTATAACAAAAGAAAGATTTTTTTTATATGATTTTTATATTTTAATATGTTTTTTCCGGCTGCACTATAAGGGCAGCCTATTTTTCTTCTATACCAAACGCTCAACTCCTGCTTTACGACCCAATACGCTGGGCTACAACCGCGAGCCAACAAGCACCAAGCGCAAAATACTACTCAAACTAAAGCAGGAGGCTACCCGTGTGTCAATCTACCCAGGATCATATACCCTTGAACGACCATCTGCAACCTCGTTGTCACAACCGGCAATATGGCGTATGTCCAGGTTATATACCAATAACCTTAGTGACCACCTGGTCAGCCTCATATTCCGATTGTGAAACTGGTCCAAGATCTTGAGAGGGTGATGATCTGGGTAAACTACAACGACCGGACCATAGGCTGGAACATAGACCTCGAAATGCCCCAGCGCATCATTGTCCTTTTCACTTTCATTCATCAGGTTCTGACACGTTGCTGGTGCATTCTTAAGTCCGTCAGGCATAACATTGCACTGGCAGGTACTCCCGTCCACAACAAAACCACATACCTCTTTAGCACGCTCGGACAAAGTTACAGGCAACGACCACTCACGACATTCCTTATCCCTCAGACCCTTCGTCCACACGTAATCCAGCTCTGCTTGCACCATAGGCTGTCGAGCAGGATGTATACGGTAAGGAATTAAACTGAGCCTTGCACTATCTCCAGCCTGCATGTCGGATTCTATCCCGTACATCAGGCCTGGAGAAGCAACAAACATGCGAAAGTACTGCCATAGCCTAGCAAATAACTGCCTTGCACTGTCTCCACGAACAACATGCCTAGTGCCCTCCCACAACCCAGCCGAGACCGCAGCTTCTAACCTGTAGTCTCCCTCCTTCTCCACCTTCGTCCCTAGAACAGCCAGGTCATGAGAGGGACAATCAGTACCACCCGTGCAGTCACTCCCACAGTTCATTATTGCTAAGGCTTCCCCGCCGATACCGTACATGCGCACCCCCGCATTCCTTGTGACGACATCTGCCTGCGCAGCATCACCGCTTTCAGCGACATGGCCAGATACAGTCGGTCTATGGTAGGGCTGTTGCACTAGACTAGAGCAGCATTGGGAGGCTATGCGACGACCGGGCACTGCGATACCACAGCCGACCTTACCAATCTGCTCAATGTCCTCCTTTTGACCACCACCCTTGGCAGCCATGGGTCGACCCTGACCTGGCAACCATGCCAAAGCCTCGTCGCCCACCTTAAACCACCGAAACAACGAGGCTAACGGTCTTTCAACAGTCACGTGACCTGCCCGTGGAACATCTTGCACCGCCCGAGTTGTGAGACTCAGGGGCTCGGCACGACCAGTGGGGTATGAACCGAGCTGGTGCTGGAGTGCTGCACACTGCTGCTCAGGCAGGTGCTCTAGCGCTTCCACAGCCACCAGACTCGTGTCCCCCGCCCACGGCTCCGCCGAGACATAACAATCCCTACTCTCCTCCACCTGTGCCCTACTGCCCCCCTCTCCTTCTCCACCTTGGCCGCGGCAGACCAACGCAGGGACAGTAGGCTGCTCAGGTGGTTGCCTCACAAACTCCTCCAACAGGTTCACATGACATGCTTCCCCGTCCTCGTGTTTAATCTCGACAGCACCATTACCACACTTCTGAACTTCCGGATCCTCCGACTGCAGTTTACAAATATCTGAGGGAACCAACCTGTCTAGATGCTTCCGAAGCAACCCAAGTCCTCCCCCAATATCAAACTGAGCAACCCTTTTTTCTCTCCGTGTGCAACGTTGCTGCCTCGGAGTCTCTTCCGGCCCTACCTCCTCACTAGCTGTGACAGGTCCTGGGGCCTCTCCAGACTCTAACATAGGTGCCAATACTGAATCACCCAGGAGAGCCGCCGAGTCAAAACTCTTAAAACCAACTCCAGCTTTAGCCTCCTCCTGTTGATCGTTCCTCTGCTGGTCTGAAGACGGAGGACTAGGCTGTGACACTTTAGCTGCCCGAGCTCGGGTGACAGCACACGCCATGGGTTGTGCCTGGCACCGCTCGACACACTCTTGCTCTTCCCCACTCACGTCGGCCGTCCTCTCGGCAACGACTAAGGGTAGAACCTCAGAAGCGGGCATTGCAAAGTCGTTGCCGAGAAGAAGGTCGACGCCCTCCACTGGCAGTTTCTCCACAATCCCGACATCCAATTCACGTGTCACACCATCCACCTCCAACTCCAACCGCACCAGCGGGTATGACCGAGTTGCATTAATACCCTGCACCACTACCACCCGAGCCGCATTTATAGGGTAGCCAGTCAAGTTATTCATCAGAGTCTGGGAAGCACCTGTATCACGCAAGACCTCTACTCCATGCTTGCGCCCCGCCCACATCACGCAACCCCGTCCTCTATGGTCGCAAAAAACATCCTGAGCAGGGTTCGAGCCTCCCAGGTGCTTCTGCATTGGCTGTGCCTCAGCCTCTGACGAACTGCCCCGGGCAAACTCAGAAAACTTCGGAGACACACCAATGTTGCAGGCCAAAGACACAGCTGCTGTAGGTGGTTTGCTAGGACAGACTCTTGCAAAGTGCCCCTTTTCATGACAATGATAACACTCCAACTCCCCTCTGGGCTTCCCTTGGTACTGGGAAGGGCCCGGCCCCTTCTTAAATGGGACGGTGCTAGTCTTGTGGTCAGTCTTGGTATCATAGCTCTTGTACTTGTTTGCATAAGGTATATCACTAACTCGGGGGGGGTGGGGCATCACGCCCCTTGTTACCTGCCTCACTACGCTGGGCAGACCCGCACCCACGAATTAGTGATAGCCGGAGGTCAGCCATCTCAGCTGCCTCCTGTAGAGTTTTAGGGTTCTTTTCTTTAATAGTTAAAGTCATATCTGCACCAGTACACTTATAAAACTGCTCGAGCAGAAACAGCTCAGTCAACTGTTCGGCCGTCTCAGCTTTCTCAGAACGTGTCCAGTTAGCAAGTGCATCTTTTAAGTCCCGGGCATGTTCAAGAAAGGTCGCCTCCCTAGTCTTTGTAACACCCCGAAACTTCAATCGATATGTTTCTGGTTGCAACTCGTATGCCCGTAGGACAGCTCTCTTCAATACTGGGTAGTCAATGCAAGACTCTAAAGGCAGTGCATCATAAGCCTTCAGACCCTTACCCGTAAGTCTTGAGGAGACTAGAGCTGCCCACTTCTCTTCAGGCCAATTATGCTCCCTACACTTCTTCTCAAAACGATTAAAAAATTCTGTGACTTCAGTTTCACTAAATGCCGGCACCAACTTGACTAAGTGGGACAAGGACTGTTCTCTTACTTGGCCCTCACGGCCCATCCGAATCCCTGTCGACTCTGCACGAGTCTTATCTAAATCTATTTGAGCACAATATTTCTCTGAGTCGTACCTAAGCTCAGCCTCATGCCTCCTAGTCTCAGCCTCAATCTCATGCCTCCTAGTCTCATTCTCCTGCTTCCTAGCCTCAACCTCAATCTCATGCCTCCTAGTCTCATTCTCCTGCTTCCTAGCCTCAACCTCATGCCTCTTAGTCTCATTCTCCTGCTTTCTAGACTCAGCCTCAATCTCCTTCTCCTGCTTCCTAGACTCAGCCTCAATTTTAGCAAGCTCAAGTCTAAATATCATATCTGGAGACAGGCAGGAAGAGGGAGCTGCCACTACTGAAGGAGGGGGGGCAAAAACTGGGGAACCACCATACGCACCGCCCGAGGGCACTCCAATCTTCCAATTCTCATCCCTCTGTGGGAGAGTGCTAACCTCCGGCAACTGAGTGGACGGCACTGTGGGAGTCGAGTGAGAGGGGATCTGGGGAGGAACCCCCCCAAACGCCCTCTCCTCCGAAACCCCATGTCGCCCACGCAACACCCAGGAAATCAGCTCCCCCTTGGACATCCCTCCCACATTGGATAGACCCAAAACCTTGGCTATCAGGTGCAAGCCATAAACATTCACCCCAGTCAGCCTCTCCTCCGTCACATGGTACTGCTTACTCACAAAAAGTCTAGCATCCTCCTCACTAGTTACTAACGGCACCTCCTCAAATGGCATCTCTCGCTCCTCGTCAATACTAGGGCACGACATACTGAAGTTCACAAAAAATTCTCGAGACAAAAGTGTTAAACTCCCTTATGTAAGCACTAATTACTAAATTAACTGGAGTCTCTTAAATGCTCTCCTAATTGCCTTAAAAAAAAAAATATTCTTCAATATGTACGCTAAAGTACGAACAAACAAATGTTGTACAACTCTGCAAAAAATTATACTGTTCACAAAATCCTAAGCAAGGTCGCCATTTGTTACGACCGGGCACTCGGGTACACTAGGGCTCTTACACAGGACTCGAGTATGGCTCGCTGCCACAACGGAAACACACGATCCCAACCCCAGAGTACTGCCAGCCGAACAAAAAACGCCACTACCCTCCAGAGTTCTATCTGCTATAACGGGGTATACAAGAACTCGGTACTAGCGTTTCACACAACAGACTAATAACAAGACGGGAGTTATCTAGTCTGGTCAACAATCAAACAAAGAAGAAAGTACTACAACACTAAAGAATAGTGTTGGCCGAAGCCGAAGTAATCCACCCTTGAACTAAGAACTTAAGAAGTCCTCCACCCTCTACTTCGGATCGGCACTATTACGTTACGTTAAACAATAGTCCTCGAGCATCAAGCAAGGAATCTTCTGATAAGTTAGATGCTTCTCGAATACTCATAAGAAGTAAGTATCGGATTTTGAACAGCAATTTAATGAATAACTCACTGGTAATTAAAGGCTTTAAATTGACATAAGAAGAATTATAAGAATAAACAATAGGATATGGCAAACATTAAGAAGAAGTACTCCGACAATGCACTGGCAATAGCCTACTAAGATTGTGCTCGTGGGCCACTAATCTCTGAAGTAGCTAAGCGTGCCACACATGAAATCAATAGTGCATAAACAATAATATACATAAGGAGAAGCTTCAATACTATGCTGTATCTGCTGGTCAAGCAAAGTCTAGCTGGGATATCTAAGGTTAGGAAACAATGGCTGAGCAAGCGGCTCGTAGCCTAGCGAGGTCCTTAAGACTGTGCGGCCAAATTACGTTAATTGACGGGATGCTCTCTTGAGAGATCCAGATCACTAGTATCTGGTTCTCTCCTGGCGATCCTCTCAAAGTCAAGCAAATGAGATATAGCACAGTGTTGGGTGGCAGAGGCAAAAGCCCTCACTCGCAACACAGTGCTAAACTCCCACGGTACACAGTCAGAAAGACCACCTAGGCGTTCCACGTCTCCGTTGCAATTGTACTGGTTCAACCGCAACCTAGTACTCATAGGAAATCACAACTCAGAAACCCTATCCCAGTCTAGCATTGCCTAAACCAGCAGAAAACAGGAACATGAATAATCGCACACAGGGAAATGCATATACGAGTGCAACAAACATCAATCAATCCTATTCTAGTTAACCCTTCCAAAAATAGGCTATCTAACAGGCACTTATCTCGTGAGAACTCAAGCGATAATACTTTGGCTGACTAAATCTGCACCAAAGGGGTCATTGGTTAAAAAGGGACGAGAAGAGAAGAAGATAGGCTGTTCAGAGAGTAGAGAAAGTTCACATCAGTCGGAAGAATATGGATAGTTGCAAGGGATATGAGAAGTCGCTCTGCCTGATGAGTTCTAAAGAATTGTGGCGAGGACCTCTCCTTTTTATACTCGGCCCTCTAGCGGCATATCGCAAACTACTTAAGGACCGCCCACTGGCAATCATGACATCATATTCTCTCTCAATCTGGGATCGACAAAGGATTTCCCACGCGCTTGATGAGGGAGGAGGGAGGAAGGAGGAGGGAGTGAGGCCTACACACCTCGTGGCGCGCTCACTGGCCGTCGTTACATAACTCTCTCTCTCATCATTATGTATAAGTCCCACACACAATACTTATATCTAATGATATAAAATAGAACTCGTTGACTTAGAAGAAAACAAAATACATAATTATAATACTTATAGTACAACGGTTCACATAAACTGAGTTAGGAAACTCTACACAGACTACAGCCAAAGTTCCTGCCCTGACGATCCTAGCGAGAGTGGGGCCTGACTGAGCGTTCTGTACAGCATGCTCATACTCGGCATGCGTCACATATAATATTTGATTCAAGTAAAGAAGGATATCATAGAGCCAAAGATATTTTAAAATACATTTTAATGAATGCATTATAATCCATGTATATTTTGTTATTAAAAAACAAAAACAAGAATAATATAATATAGAACATTAACCCTAAGAAAGGGATACACCAAACAAGAACACTACCAGCTGACAAAGACAAGACCAAGTAAGAAGCAAAGACAACCAAGGCAGGCCAAACAAACTCTCCCTTCCCAACCACTATACAGGTAGAGAAACAAGTAAAACAAACACACATCCAGAAGAGGGCTAATAAACACAATACTAACGATAAAACGCTTCCTCTATGGCCGCTCGCTCTCGCTCTCTCTCTCTCTCTCTCTCTCTCTCTCTCTCTCTCTCTCTCTCTCTCACGTACGTATATACACACATGCACATTCTCTCTTCGCCCCTCTATTTAATTTTTATCTCACACACACATTCTCTCTCTCTCTCTCTCTCTCTCTCTCTCTCTCTCTCTCTCTCTCTATCTCTTCTGTGTTATCTTTGTATTTTACTTTCCTTAAATTGGGGTTATGCTATCTCTACTACAGTAGAATTAAGTCTTAACCTCCTCGTTTGGATCGCAAGCTCTGTGTGGTAAGAATATATATGTAAAATTAAAAAAAAAACTCACTCACTCCCCCCCCCCCCCCACACACACACTCTCTCTCTCTCATACGTGAACACACATACACATTCTCTCTCTCTCGCTTACTCAGGAAAGAGAAGACATACACAGACGAAATTATGACCTATAAACAAAAATAAAAGTATATCATAAACAAACAAACACTAACAGAGAGATTGGGCTATAAATTAACCCCTTCACTATTAGAGAACGCATTCATTCCCTTTATTCTGGCTATCAGTCGACGATTTTATTTAGCTTAGGAAGGGATTTTGGAAGGAGGGGGAGTAAGGGGGGATGGGCGTATTTATTTGCTAATATATGTATTTTTTTGTTATGTTTTTAGTTTCCTCCCTAGACCTCCATCAAGCTTGAAAAAACACCCGCCTAAGACCCTCCTTGGAGATAAATTAAAAAAAAGTCGATAGAAAAATGTCCAGACCAAAGGCCGGTTCTTCTTAAATTACAGGCTCGTTATCGCTCGCCAGGAAATAATCTACACCTAAATGACACGAAAAGTCTTAATATTGACAAAGAAATCGGGCGAAAGTTTTTGGAATCGCCAAACTAATGGGCCGAACGTCTTAACATCTGAAAACTAATGGGGTTAAACATGAGGAAGAAGGGGGACCAGAAAAACGACCCATCTCCCCTTAATTGGGATATGCCTTTACTTCATGGATTTTTAGAGGGCCTTCCGAAACTGAATAAAATCGTCTACTGATAGCCTGAATCAAGAGGAAAAAGGCGTCCTTACACGGCAAGGGTTAAGCAGAAGGCGAGAGGCAGAAGGGAAACCAAGCAACAACAGGCATCTAATCTTCACTATAAGGTGGAGGAGCAGGAGAGAGATGTGTATTATTATTGTGCTTTCAAGGGAACACGAATTATGATGAAATATATTGTGGAGAGAGTGAGAGTAGGAGAGGGAATCAAAATGTGAGTGAGAGAGAGAGAGAGAGAGAGAGAGAGAGAACCAAGAGGAGGAAGCAATAGGAGGACAATATAAGAGGCAATGACGGGGCCAGTTAAAAGAACACACTACTACACTTTGGTACTGTGTGTAATAATAATAATAATGACAACAATAATAATAATAATAATAATAATAATAATAATAATAATAATAAAATAATACTAATACTAGTAATAATAATACAAATAATAATACTACTACTAATAATAAAAATAATAATCATAAACAAAAACAAATAAACATAAACATAATAATAATAAACGGTTTATTGATAGTTGCATTGGCTGAAAATGTACAAAGGATTTTTTTTTTGCTTAACTCTAACTTATATTAACTTACAATATGGACCAAAGTAAGAGATTGCACAAGAGCTACTGGTATTGAATTATGATCAGTTAGATATTATGTACTTCGATTGCCGATGATTTTCAAGTCGATATAATAGTGGTATATTTTACAAGTTCTCTCTTAAACCTTGTGGTGAGTGTGTGAGTGTGTGTGTGTGTGTGTGTGTTACAGTGTGTATGTTACAGTGTGTGTGTGTGTGTGTGTTACAGTGTGTGTGTGTGTTTGTGTGAGAGAGAGAGTATGTGTGTTACAGTGTGTGTGTGTTACAGTATGTGTGTGTGGGTGGGTGTTACAGTGTGTGTGTTTTACAGTGAGTGTGTATGTGTGTGTGTGTGTGTGTTATAGTCAGTGTGTGTGTGTATGTTACAGTGTGTGTGACACTGTGTGTGTGTGTGTTACAGTGTGTGTGTGTTACAGTGAGTGAGTGAGTGAGTGAGTGAGTGAGTGAGTGAGTGAGTGAGTGAGTGAGAGATGTAGAGAAAGCAAGAGCGAGAGAGATAATAGGTAATTCCCTCTCTAACCCTAATATTAACTCATCATATCTCAATCTAAACCCTAATTTTTCACTTATATTTTCTCTCTCTCTCTCTCTCTTACCTCCTGTTCTCTCTCTACCCCCCTCCCCCACTCACTCTCACTCTCGCCCACTTCCCTCCCTTTCTCTTTCCCTTCTTTGTATCCTTCCTACCCCTCTTTTCTCTCACCCCCTCCTCTTCCTCTTCCCCCCCCTTTCCTCTCCCCCCCCTCCCTCTCTCTCTCTCTTCCCCCAGCTCTTCCTCTCTCTCTCTTTATCCTCCTTTCTTCTTGCAACACAAAGCCTTTCCTCTCTTTTTTGTTTGTGTCACAGGTACATACATACTTTCTCTTTCATACACACACACATTCATACACACACTTTCTCTTGCACACTCTATCTTACAGACACACATGCATTCACAAACAGACACACACTCATCCCCAACACACTACTAAATATCACATACAGTATACGTTCTCACATACACACATACTCTCTCTCTCTCTCCCTCTCTCTCACACACAAACATAAAACACAGACGCAGACACACTCACACACTTTCTTACACACTCACACACTCTCCCCACATTCACTCTCTCTCTCTCTCTCTCTCGCACATTTCCTCACTCACACTCTCTCTCTCTCGCTACCTGGAAACCACTGCTCCTAATTATGCATTCCCGGCACTAGTTTACGCGACACCTATGCTTTACCAACTGCCTCCAATTTACGCGACACCTATGCTTTACCCACTGCCTCCAATTTTACCCGGAAATGTTGAGAGTGTAGACATTCTTTGCGCATTTTTTTGTGATTTTTAGGAATGGTTTGGATTGTTTTTTATGTATTGTTTATTTATTGTTATTTGTGATACTTATGCTACCTATGACATGCTGAGAGTGTAGACATTCTTTACACATATTTGTATTTTTTAGGAATGGTTGGAATGTGGTCTATTATGTATGTTAATGCTATTGATGTTGGTTCATTAGGTATTTTTTCCTTCAAAGTTTGACAACATTAAACATTTCATTGTGGGTTGTTTCGAAGTTTGACATTAAACAAAATATATGTGACCCATTCTAAAAGAGTTTTAAACGTGTTCATAAGATCTGCAAAATACTACATGAATAGTCTGAAAAAGGCATATACTAATAATATTGTAAAAAGTACAAGGCCAAGCAAATCTCGCGTCAGAAAAATTACTAGTAGGACCAAATTTATAAGTAATTTACGTATATACGGTACAGATTCGGATGTTGTTGTTGTTGCTGTTCCCCAGGCTGTCTGGCCGAACAGCCCCAAGGTCCTGAGCAAGGCCAAGGCCATAAACGAGCGGCCCCACAAAACCCTCCCTGCTTAACATTAATAAAGCCCAGGTGACCGAAGCCACTCCAAGGCAGGGAGCTGAGGAGGGTGCGGAAACGCCCGGAAACCCAAGCCCCACCCAAGGCCCTGTGCCCCTCAGCAATTATGAAGGGAAAGTTGAGGGGCAAAGGAAAAATGTGACGCTTTGGCTCCCAATCTGCCAACCCCTAGGTTGGCAGTAGGGAGGTCAATCCACGAAAAGACGCCGTCACTTGAGATCTAGAAAATATATAAGTAAAAGGAACAGTCAGAGTAAGCTATGGGTATGGCAGAGATTGCTCAGCTCTCACTCTGATAGACCAGCCCATCACCACATGACTAGAACCCAATCATCTCGGCATCAGCTAGGAAAGACCCTAGAAAGCCGCCTTAGGCGGGGGGGATAGCTCCCCTATTTCAATCTTTTCGAATGTTCTGAACAGCAGTTACCTTAACCCATTCTGTACCGGTGATGTTTTTGTAACTTTATTCTGACTACGTTTAAACGATTTTATTATGTTAAAAAAGAGCCTCCAGCAATTAAAAGGCCTCGAACTCACTTAACTCTTTTTACTACCACAGATCCTTCTTAAACTGCACACATTCGTCTAAATATAGCTAAAATGAAATCAAAACGATATTGCCGGTATAGAAGGGGTTAAGTCTTCCAAGATATGAAGTGAAATGGCGAAGAAAAGCCAGAAATAAGTAATTGGGCTATTATAAGTTAGTTTCGTAATAAAACTAAGGAAATACTTCTAATGATCAGTAACGCACCATAATGACCACTTCTGGAAAATGGTGTGCAGTTTTGGTCTCCTGCACTTAGGAGAGATATAGAGCAATTAGAAAGAGTCCAAGCCAGCGCTGCGAAACTTACTCCATCAATTAGGACACGAGGATCGTTTAAGAGCTCTTGGTCTCTTTTCGTTGAGCACTTGGCGTTAGTTTCCACACTGATTTACTGGTGGACTCTTCCCAAATGGCAAACAGTATATCTCAATAAGATTGTTTAAGTCCTTTTCGATTTATGAGATGCGGGGGGTCGGTATTTCTAGGCTCCTATCAGCCCTCCTTGTCATGAGAATATGCCCTATTTTACGAAGATATATAACAAATATATATAAATATTAAAATTTCCATGACAATAACATTATTGAATTGAGTTTAAATTGAAAGTAATCGACTATGAGATATTGTAATGTTAATGTAATGCAATCATCCTTTTATCAACTATAGTAGTATTGAAAGTGTTTGAGATACTATATATCCAATATAACTCTCTCACTCACACTCACACTCACACACACACACACACACACACACACAAACACTCTTTCTCTCTCTATCTATATATTTCTCTCACACGCTCTCACTATCTATTTATATCTATCTACCTATCTATTTATCTCAATCTCTCACGCTCTCATTCTCTCTCTCTCTCTTTATTTATCTACATATATCTATCTATCTATCTATCAACCTATCTATTTATCTCACACACACACTCTCTCTCTCTCTTTCTCGTTCGCTCTCTCTCACTCATTATCTCTATCTATCTATTTATCTCTCACACGCTCTCACTCTATCTCTATCTATCATCTATCTACCTACCTCTCCTCACTTTCACGCTCACATTCTCACACACACACACACACACACACACACACACACACACACACACACACACACACTCCCTCTCTCTCCACCATTGCGGCTCTAGGGCTCGTTCGGCTCATAATTCTGGTGGGCTCCGGAGCGGTAGAGGGCCCACTTTAGGAAACAGCGCTACGGACAACTCTTTATTACCATGACATTTTGTGGACTGGTACATCTGTCTTTCTCTCTCTCTCTCTCTCACTCTCTATCTCTCAAACACACATACATACTTCATTACTAGATGTCATTTATACTCTAGCAAATTTCTCTCTGACTCACTCATACACACACACTCTGACACACTCTGCCTCTCTCTCTCTCTCTCTCTCTCTGTTACGTAAAGTAAATCTATTCCAAAAATAATTTAAGATAGCCAAAGACAGTTCCAAAGGAGGAAATAAATTAAAACTAATAGGCAGGAAAGCGAACCTAGACATAACTAAAATTGCCTTCACCCACAGTATAATTGGTGAGTGGAATAAGCTCCTTAATGAAGTTATAGACAGTGGCTCAAAATACACATTTAAAAAAAGGTTAGACTCATATCACAGAAGAGTTGGTCTGCAGTAGAACATTATTACTGACAAGAGAACCTGGCAGACAATGAACACAGTTATAATTTGAAGAGAACAGATTTTTTTTTTTGAAGAGAGCAGAAATAAAATCAAGGTATGCATGCCATTTCCTTTCCATTTCTAACTATTCAATAAATTCCTTAAGGCGATTTCCAAGCCCTGTAAAGTTATTCACTTCTAACTGTTTTCATGTACAGCATTTTGCCGGAGGGAGCGAAGGGTGGGGAGAGAGCCTTCATATTTGCTATCCTTTCCTTCCATTTTGTTTTGGGGTTGCTATCTCTACTGGGATAAAGTTCTGGCCACCTCGCAGGGATCGTAAGATAAGTGTGGCCAGTGTATATATGTAAATCTATGTAAATCACCATGATCACTCCGTCCCACTCTCTCTCTCCTCATTATCTCACCCAACACCTCACTCATTTCTTATCTCTCTCTCTCTCTCTCTCTCTCTCTCTCTCTCTCTCTCTCTCTCTCTCTCTCTCTCTCTCTCCATTTCCTATATTTCTTTATATTAATATATAGATTCATAACCAATATCAAAATAGGTTTTACATTTCGAAAGGCCATTGCAAACTGAATATATATTTTTTCACGGTAGCAAGCATGTATTATCAAAATTTGGTTTGGGGTTAAGTTGTTGCCGTGTGTGTGTGTGTGTGTGTGTGTGTGTGTGTACTTACACTAGTTGTATTTGCGGGAGTGAGCTTGCTCGTTAATTTCCGCCTCCTAAGATATGTTTGTCATACCGTGCTTTGAAACTATGCACTGATGGTGCAGAACACTACTTCGGCTGGCAATTTGTTCCACCCACTAATCGAGTTGGTAGGAAATCTTTTACTTTTCAGATCAGATTTACTATTAAGCACTTTTAGTTTGTAGCTGTGACCTCTTGTTCTGTCACCTCCATCCCTCTCTATGAAGTTTTCTTGGTCGATTTTGTCAATACTAACACATTTGTACATCTGAATTTGCTGTCCTCGTTTCCTTCTCTGTTCCAGTGTAGGTAGATGCAATCTCTCGAGCCTCTCTTGGTACTCCAAATTTTCCAAACCTGGGATCATCCTCGTAGCTGCTCTCTGTACCCTCTCAATTTTGTGGATATGTTTCTTCATGTGAGGGGACCACACTACAGATGCATATTCCATCCTGGGTCTTATTATTGCCGTTATTATTTGTTTCATGGTGTTTTCATTAAGATAATTGAAAGACATGCTGATATTTGCCAATAGTGCTAGTGATTCTCTCACTATCTTATTTACGTGGCTTTCTGGAGACATGTTATCCTTAAATTCTATCCCCAAGTCTTTTTCTTTTTCTGCTTATTTTCTGTGTGTGTGTAATAATAATAATAATAATAATCGGTTTATTTCAAGCCGGCAGCCAATGGGGCTGAAAATACACAGACTTAACCTAGATCTTATCCTAATGGATCAACAGACTGATCCTGGCAGCTAACGAGAGCGCCTACATACTCCCAAGGGAGTAGGACGTGGGCAGGAGACTTTGTGGGTCCCCCGAGACGATCCGCCCAGATCTTGCCTTCACGGCCAGGGAAAGTTTTTGAGAGAACTTCCCCTGCCGGCGCCTGGGATTGAACCCCCGACACCAGAGCTAGTGCTCCCAATACAGAGTACTAAGCGCGCTCGGCCACCGTGGTGTGTGTGTGTGTGTGTGTGTGTGTGTGTGTGTGTGTGTGTGTGATTAATACATGCAATCACCACTCAATTAAAGTATGAGCCTTTGAATAATAAATAATCAGTGACAATAATTACCATACAAACTCCACGGAGATTACCACCCACATTTGACTGCCCTATTGACGCTTACCAGTAGAGGGCTAACTATTATAAACACATGTACTTACTCTTAACCCGTTCAGTACCGGTGACATAATTTTAATTATTTGCTGGCAATGATTATACGATTTTGTTCAGCTTAGGAAGGACCTTTAGCAATAATAAGCCTTCAAATCATCTCAACCAACACTTTTAACTACCACAGCTCCTTCTTAAGCTGCATAATATCGTCTGAATATACAGTAGCTAGCATAAAATGTAACACGTCGCTGGTACTCAAAGGGACAATATAACAAATTATTAGGCTCTTTGCCAATTTAAATAAATTACAAGCCATAATTATAATCTTCGCATGGTTAATTTCCAAATCAAGAGGATGCCACAGAAGATAAAATACACACACACACACACACACACACACACACACACACACACACACACACACACACACACACACACACACACACACACACACACAGCCCGTAGCCTAGTAGGTAGAGCTCTCGTCTCACACACGAGGGGTCGGGGGTTCAATCCCAGACCGGGCGGAGACAAATTGGGCTTGTCTCCTTTCATGTGTTAGCCTCAGTTCACCTAGCTGTAAATAGGTACCTGGAATAAGTGGACGACGTTGTGACGTCCCATCTGGGGTTGGCAAAAATGGTACAAGGCGAGATGGGTATCATATGGTTCACCTAAGCTACTGGTCAACCTAAGCCTTCGGGTGAGACTGGTACCGTTGTGAGAATGGTACCATACAGATTAACCCTAAGCCTTCGTTTCCAGATGTCGCCAATTGGCTAAAATACAGACTACACACACATCCACAGCCATTCCAACGATACATAAACACTTAACATGCATTTCACGCAATACATTCCCAGTTAAGGAGGCGCGATAATAATGAGCTTAGCTCGCATTGCGTGGATTCCCCTTGACGAAACAAAGCAAAGTGAATAACACACACACACACACACACACACACACACACACACACACACACACACAGCCCGTAGCCTAGTAGGTAGCGCTCTCGTCTCACACACGAGGGGTCGGGGGTTCAATCCCCCGGCCGGGCGGAGACAAATTGGGCTTGTCTCCTTTCATGTGTTAGCCTCAGTTCACCTAGCTGTAAATAGGTACCTGGAATAAGTGGACGACGTTGTGACGTCCCATCTGGGGTTGGCAAAAATGGTACAAGGCGAGATGGGTATCATATGGTTCACCTAAGCTACTGGTCAACCTAAGCCTTCGGGTGAGACTGGTACCGTTGTGAGAATGGTACCATACAGATTAACCCTAAGCCTTCGTTTCCGATGTCGCCAATTGGCTAAAAATACAGACTACACACACATCCACAGCCATTCCAACGATACATATAACACCTACACATATAGGAGGCGGGAAATAACGAGCATGCTCACTCCCGCAATACAACTAGAGTAAGTACAATACAACTAGAGTAAGTACACACACACCATGATGCTGGAAGTGTATACTGTTCAACTGATCTAATCCACTTACAACCAAAGATGCATTTTCCGACAAAAATAACTAAAGAATACAACAAAATGAAACATACATAAATACAAAAACAAAACAAAAATAACAAAATTATAATAATAATAATAATTATAATAAAAAAAAAAAAAAAAAAAAAATCAGTTGTCCGCGCTCTTTTTCGTCCAGGGTCTCTCTACTTACCTAGGAGAGTTCGGCTAAGCTCAACTTCACTTCGCTTCACTCAAAAATTCGGCCCCTTTCGTCTTCTTCGGCTTCTGGGAATTTTCTTTGGTGGGAGAAGGAAATTTGAGTGCGGTCTAGCGCAGGTTTCTAATGGTTTTATTATTTGGTTGATCTTTGTTAGTGTGGGTTTGGTGCGGTTTTGTTATTACTCCTTCCATTCGTCTATACATTAGGCTACCATAGCACAGTTGGAATATATGTACTTGCTCAGATTAATATGCAGGAATCGAAACTGCATAATAAATCGTAGGCTTGTGCATATGTCTTAACTGTCTTGATAGCGTAATGCATAAGTGCGCGGAATTTCGATGTGAGTGTCCTAGGTTCGAGTCCTTGGAGTGCCACATGTGTTTGTTGATTTTATTAATTGAGTTTAGAGGTGAAGTTGGTTGGTGGAAAATACATAATCATTATTGTAACTTTATCATTATGTAGCTGATGATGATGATGAGTAGTAGTAGTATTGTCTTTTCATGCTAGGTTGGCCAGAAATAGTAACCTCTAACCTCTGTAACTTAAACAAATAACTAGAGAGCTAATGTTTCTACCAAATAGGAAGACTTGGCTAGGGAATATGTGTGGGAATTGACAGCTCATTTGCTCTAGCCCTTTCTGAGTTACAGAGGTTAGAGGTTACGATTTCTGCCCAACCTAGAATGAACGGATTATAATAGAATTATTATTAGTAGTACCGGTAGTAGTAGTAGTAGTAATAGTAGTAGTAGTAACAGTGAAGTTGCATGGTGTAGAATAGTAGTATCTGATGCTTGTGAAATTTAGTACGTGTACAATATTAAATATATGGTAGTGGTGGTGGTGGTGATGGTGGAGGTGGTGATGGTAGTAGTAGTAACATGAAATGTATGACAAATATTAAATAAAAAAAAAAAAAAACAGTAGTAGTAGTAGTAGTAGTAGTGGTGGTGGAGGTAGTATAAAAGTGACATGACAATTTACCATCAGCTGGAAACAAAAACTTACAATATTTTAACCCTTTCACGCTTATGGCGCGATTTTGAGCCTATTAGGGATGCTTTAAAGCCTTTGTTACCGTCAGGCGTATTTAAAAACCTTTAGTTTAGTTACTTCAACCTCTGCAGTTGTCTTTGAGTTAGCTGTGGGCAGAAAACTAATTTTGGAGAGGTAATTATAAGAGTGAGAGAACTCTATTTCTTATTGCTAATCTGGCAACCTCTGCGTCATAAAAGCGTGAAAGAGTTAAAGCCATCAATCATACTCACCATTAAAGGGAGAGCTTTATTAATATATTTATGTATGTATTATTGTTTTAGTTCCCTCTCTTTCTTTGTTTTTAGTTATACAGGTTAGTGGTCAGGATATTTGGCCTACCTGTAATGAAACGACTATACAACCTACATTCATTGGTCACATACAATACCGCGAATATGCATCGAATTAAATAGTAAAACGAATATGATGAATGATACAATCCTAGAACGCGCTATATATATATATAAAACTAATCTGATGTGTGATTTTCAAAGGGGTATTTCACGACGAGCTTTTATAGCATGAAAAGCAAAGGTCAAAGGTTAACACTTCGGTACAGTCGGCCTAATAAGTGATGTCTCGGCACCAAGTATATTTTGAGCCATAATTTGTATCACCAATATCTATAACGTGAGGTCTTCGTTTCGAGTGCGATATACCAACATGTTCCTAAACCTATCCACCCTATTCAACATCTGACAGAGTGAGATATACCAACATGTTCCTAAACCTACCCACCCTATTCAACATCTGACAGAGTGAGATATACCAACATGTTCCTAAACCTACCCACCCTATTCAACATCTGACAGAGTGAGATATACCAACATGTTCCTAAACCTACCCACCCTATTCAACATCTGACAGAGTGAGATATACCAACATGTTCCTAAACCTACCCACCCTATTCAACATCTGACAGAGTGAGATATACCAACATGTTCCCAAACCTACCCACCCTATTCAACATCTGACAGAGTGAGATATACCAACATGTTCCCAAACCTACCCACCCTATTCAACATCTGACAATCATTAATACAAAACAGAGCAAGCCAAACGTAATGACTGCTGAGACATCAATTATTAGCGCTATCTTAACCCCTTGAAGCTCTGACGCGTTTTAGCAGTTTATTTTGGCTATCATTAAACGATTGTATGCAGCTTAGGAAGGATATATGGGTATTATAAGGGTAAAGACTGTCTCATTTAACCCTTTGATCTCCATATACCCTTCGTAATCTGAATAAAATCGTCTAATAACTACCAGAAAACAGAAAATAAATGCGTTTTGGAGCTTGAAAGGGTTAATATTTGTGGACTTCACCTACTTCTAATCGTGGAAGTATACCTCTGGAAACGAATTTATGAAAACTATTTGTATATACATCAACCACAAAACTATTTGTATATACATCAACCACAAAACTATTTGTATATACATCAACCACAAAACTATTTGTATATACATCAACCACAAAACTATTTGTATATACATCAACCACAAAACTATAAACAGTATACTAGTTATTGAAAAACAAATGATATTCAAAAATCAATCCAGATAGTTATAATTGCCTAAAGAAAAAAACCATAGGGGTTCACGAATGTTTACGAGTGTTTACGAGTGGGCTGGAGACTATAAATTAAAACATAGGGGTTCACGAATGTTTATGAGTGTTTACGAGTGGGCTGGAGACTATAAATTAAAACATAGGGGTTCACGAATGTTTATGAGTGAGCTGGAGACTATAAATTAAAACATAGGGGTTCACGAATGTTTATGAGTGAGCTGGAGACTATAAATTAAAACATTGGGGTTCACGAATGTTTACGAGTGGACTGGAGACTATAAATTAAAACATAGGGGTTCACGAATGTTTACGAGTGGGCTGGAGACTATAAATTATAGTATCCGTGTGTACCATGACGCACCTCTTCACTTTATTATGGTGGGCATTAGACAAGACTAATTATTATGGGTTGAAAAAGGCTACGAAAAAGGGTAATTAAATGTATGAAAAAAACCCAGACTGTTCATTAGCATAACAAAACATAAATAAATACCCGGTATATAAATAAATATAACTAACACTAATAAATATAATATAATACAAACAAATCGGCTGTTATCAGACGAAAACATAATATAATTAATAGGATAAACATTGCTTGCACTCTTCCACAACAGGGGCCTTCCTAATCTAAATAAAACCCTAAGGCGATGGGTGGATACACATAAAACATTAGTCATATCTACTGACATTTTGTGTGAAAAAAATGCTAAAAAAAAATCTTGGCAAAATAAAGTGCAAGCAAAGAGAAATCCTGGTGATGAATTTTGGTTTTGGGCGTGTGTGTGTGTTTGTGCATTTGTCTTCATTCCGGATAATTGCCGACACATACAATCTCTCTTTCTTTATCTCTCTCTCTCTCTCTCTCTCTCTCTCTCTCTCTCTCTCTCTCTCTCTCTCTCTCTCTCTCTCACACACATTTTTTTACATGCAAGATTTGTTCTACCTGAAACAAAATTGTAAGTAGTTTTCAGTGTAACAGTATAACAAAGTAAAAGGTATTTCGTTCACTTACAAAGTGTTTGCACCATATGCACTTTCACAAAAAATCACAAACAATGCAGCAACTTGGTTGATCCCAAGTACTTTTATCTTATACTGTACCTCTCACTTCTCAACTTATTATATTCAGCTAACTATGACCTCAATAACCGTTGATGTAATGAAGAATGTGAAGTGTCCCTCATATGATTGTAATATATTTGTCGTACTATTATTGCATAATAATTTATGTAGTTGGAAATATTAGTCACATCATGTATGTAATAATTGTATTCAGCTAACTATGATCTCAATAACCATTGATGTAAGAAAACATGAATGGTCTCCTCATATGATTGCACTAGTTTTGTAGTGCTATTATTTACCTGTCAATTAATAATTCAGTAACTTTTTTTTTTCTCTCATGAGCACGTATATACAGCACATGTGGCAATCAAATGAGGAAACTATAATAATACCAGACGACGATACTGTTGTTACAGTAGAATAATGGCTCTTTGAGCAGTATGTATTGCCTTACCAGTGGTTGTCCCCTTATTATTATTATTATTATTATTATTATTATTATTATTATTTTATTATTATTATTGAAATACCACAGGAACGAAAATTCCTGGGAGCGAAACTTCCACCCCCAACGAGATCCCTCTCTGTCTACCACCTCCCTCCACATGTTACACGTCTCGTTAATCACAGTCTTCTATTTAATTAATTTCATTGGGGGTGTGGTGGTGAGATTAATAAAAATAATATACAAATCACATTTCCTTACCCCCTGACATTCTTGAAATACCCACTAAGTATATTCAATTAGATACCAACCATGCAGACTATAATACGTTCGTTGTGTATGGGTACGAGGCGATCTCAAGACACCTGCACAACGAACCGGATCATGATTATGTCCGCCTGTATTAAATTATGTATTATGTTGATTTATACCATTGCCTATTTTTGTAATAATTGTATTCAGCTAACTATGATCTCAATAACCATTGATGTAATGAAAATATGAACAGTCTCCTCATACGATTGCACTAGTTCTGTAGTGCTATTATTTACAACCTGTCAATTAATAATTCAGTCACTACAAGCTTGCTTGCTTGCTTTTTTTTTTTTTTTTTTTTTTATATACAGACCATGTGACAATTAAATGAGGAAACTATAATAACACATCTGAATAATGCCAACCTGACTTATAAACACAAATATGAATGTAACCAGACGACGATGCTGTTGTTTCAGTGGAATAATGGCTCTTTGAGCAGTATGTATCGCCTTACGAGTGGTTGTCCCCTCACAGGATGGGGGGCGCTGCTCAATAAACTCGCCCCTGGGGGCAAAATCAAATCAACTTATTCTTCCTTTATCCAAAACTCTCTAATCTCCTACTTTACTCAAGCCATTATTCATTCATTCACTTTGCAATTAGAGTATTGTGCTACGCAATCTCTCTTTCATCTGTAGTGTCTCCCTGGAATGGGACTTACGGTCTTTGAGATACTAATCATTCCTTGTAACTCTCACACACACACACACACACACACACACACACACACACACACACACACACACACACACACACACACACACACACACACACACACACACACACACACACTCTCTCTCTCCCTCATTCTCACTCTCACTTTTACTCACTCACACACACACTCTAGGACCAATTCTCTTTCTAATTTACATCAACGACATAGATGAGGGTCTCACCTGTACAATCTCAAAATTTGCTGACGATACACAAATTGCAAATAGCGTACTCTCAAAAGAACAAGTTGACGATATGCAACACAATCTAGATAAATTGTCATGTTGGGCCCAAATTTGGCAAATGAGTTTCAATGCGGATAAATGTAAAGTACTACATGTCGGATACCTAAATGAGAAAGCAAATTATTCGATGAATGGCACTCAGCTTAAGAATGTAAACAGAGAAACCGATCTGGGAGTAACAATATCGAGTAACCTAAAACCGAGTCAACAATGTTCAGAAGTTGTTAAGAAGGCAAACAAAATAATTGGCTTTATAGGCAGGTCATTTGAGCATAAATCCAAAGAAGTTATCCTAACCCTTTACAATTCCTTAGTCCGCCCTCTTCTGGAATACTGCGTTCAATCCTGGTGCCCTTATTACCAAAAAGATATAAACAAGCTAGAACGAGTTCAACGTAGAGTCACCAAAATGATACCTAGCCTAAAGAACAAACCATACGAAGAGCGTCTTAGAGAATTAAATCTATTTCCTTTAACCCAGCGCAGATTAAGAGGTGACTTAATTCAAGTGTTCAAAATCATCAAAGGCATCGACAATATGAACTGTAGTAAGTACTTCACTATCGACCAATCTAATTACACGCGGGGAAACGGTTGCAAAATTATTGGTAAATCTTTTAACTCGCACGAATCTAAGAATTTCTTCTTCAATCGAGTTGTCAACTTGTGGAATGGGCTTCCCCGAAACGTTATAGACTGCATCACCGTTGATTCATTTAAACTCCGCCTAGACAAATATCTCTCATCAAACCCGCGACTGACTGCGTTTGTAAATGAATAACTTTATTTTATCCTCCCCTCAGTTACTAACCCATCTGTCCTCTACTAACTTCCTAATCCTGCCACGGACATTAGTTCCAGGGCAGTAATTCCCTTTCCAATGTTCCCTTACCCACTCTGAACCACTGTTTGGACACTTGATCCTCAGTGTTTTGGAGGACAAGCAACCTGGAGGGGTCACTAGATCTGTTGTTGCTTGATTTCCTTTGTACTCCTTTGTACTCTCTCTCTCTCTCTCTAGTGGCCTATATTACGAACTCGATTTCCATTTGCTTTAATTGCTCACTATATCTCGCTCACTGTTCGTTTCAATCTCTCTCTACCTGTGTTTGTGTGTGATTATTTTTATCGTGTGTGTGTGTGTGTCTGTGAGAGAGAGAGAGAGAGAGAGAGAGAGAGAGAGAGAGAGAGAGAGAGAGAGAGAGAGAGAGAGAGAGAGAGAGAGCGAGAGAAAGAGAGAGCGAGAGAAAGAGAGAGAGAAAGGCGTCATCATGCTGAAGAGGTTAAATAATAGTGTGTGTAAGTAAAGTGATCGGTATGGGTTAAGGGGCAGGTGTTATTTATTTATGTCTTTATTTTGATTTTAGTTTCCTCCCAAGGCCTATATCACCCTTAACAAAAAAAAAAAAAAAAACATAAAGATCCTCCTTCGAGATAAATTTGTACATTATTTGGTAGAAAATTTTCCCGGCCTTCTTCTTTAATTACAGGCTCCCGATAAAAATAAACCATCTCCCCTTTAATTAACGCTGGGTCTCCATTCCACCCATCGCCGATTCAGATTGATAATTCAGATGTTTTAAGCAATATCACCGTTACAGAGAGAGAAGTATTGAATTGTTTAGATAAACTCAAGGTAAATAAAACGCCTGGACCTGATACAATCTCGCCTAGAGTTCTAAAGGAAGCTAAGGATGAGCTCTCTAAACCACTGACATTACTATTCAATAAATCCTTGCAGTCTGGAACTATGCCCGATCAGTGGAAGCTAGCCAACGTAACACCGATATTCAAAAAAGGCAGCAAATCCCTATCCAGTAACTATCGTCCAATTAGCTTAACCTCAGTTGTATGTAAAATGCTAGAAACGGTCATAAGAGACAGACTCGTAAATCACTTAGAGGAAAATAACATACTTAAAGATACTCAACACGGCTTTCGTAAAAAACGTTCCTGTTTAACAAACCTCTTAGACTTCTTCCACGATATCCTCAACCTCTACGATGAGAGTAAAGCTGTAGATATTATATACCTTGATTTTCAAAAGGCCTTTGACAAAGTTCCCCACAAACGTTTACTGCTAAAACTAAAAGCGCATGGAATACAAGACGGTGTGTTGAAATGGATAGAAAATTGGCTCAGCGACAGAAAGCAAAGAGTAGTCATAAACGGTAAGGCATCAAAATGGACCAATGTAAGTAGCGGGGTACCCCAGGGATCGGTACTAGGACCAATTCTCTTTCTAATTTACATCAACGACATAGATGAGGGTCTCACCTGTACAATCTCAAAATTTGCTGACGATACAAAAATTGCAAATAGCGTACTCTCAAAAGAACAAGTTGACGATATGCAACACAATCTAGATAAATTGTCATGTTGGGCCCAAATTTGGCAAATGAGTTTCAATGCGGATAAATGTAAAGTACTACATATCGGATACCTAAATGAGAAAGCAAACTATTCGATGAATGGCACTCAGCTTAAGAATGTAAACAGAGAAACCGATCTGGGAGTAACAATATCGAGTAACCTAAAACCGAGTCAACAATGTTCAGAAGTTGTTAAGAAGGCAAACAAAATAATTGGCTTTATAGGCAGGTCATTTGAGCATAAATCCAAAGAAGTTATCCTAACCCTTTACAATTCCTTAGTCCGCCCTCTTCTGGAATACTGCGTTCAATCCTGGTGCCCTTATTACCAAAAAGATATAAACAAGCTAGAACGAGTTCAACGTAGAGTTACCAAAATGATACCTAGCCTAAAGAACAAACCATACGAAGAGCGTCTTAGAGAATTAAATCTATTTCCTTTAACCCAGCGCAGATTAAGAGGCGACTTAATTCAAGTGTTCAAAATCATCAAAGGCATCGACAATATGAACTGTAGTAAGTACTTCACTATCGACCAATCTAATTACACGGGGGGAAACGGTTGCAAAATTATTGGTAAATCTTTTAACTCGCACGAATCTAAGAATTTCTTCTTCAATCGAGTTGTCAACTTGTGGAATGGGCTTCCCCGAAACGTTATAGACTGCATCACCGTTGATTCATTTAAACTCCGCCTAGACAAATATCTCGCATCAAACCCGCGACTGACTGCGTTTGTAAATGAATAACTTTATTTTATCCCCCCCTCAGTTACTAACCCATCTGTCCCCTACTAACTTCCTAATCCTGCCACGGACATTAGTTCCAGGGCAGTAATTCCCTTTCCAATGTTCCCTTACCCACTCTAAACCACTGTTTGGACACTTGATCCTCAGTGTTTTGGAGGACAAGCAACCTAGAAGGGTCACTAGATCTGTTGTTGCTTGATTTCCTTTGTACTCCTTTGTACTCCTTTGTAAAATGCGGTTCTCCATTCAGACTCTCCTATAGCATACATCTCTATTATTGAGTCAGGTGATTTAAGTTATCTCCTCCCTCTCTCTCTCTGAATATGGACGTTAGCCTGCCTGCCTGCCTGCCTGCCTGCCTGCCTGCCTGCCTGCCTGCCTGCCTGCCTGTCTCTCTCTCTCTCTCTCTCTCTCTCTCTCTCTCTCTCTCATACACATATATGCAGCAGTACAATAACGCCTATTAATCTCGAGATCCAATCAAATTAAAGGTACTACACACACTCACTCTCTCTCTCTCCACACACACTGGTCTACTTTCCTATCCAATATCTTTACCTCTTGTGGTCTACTCGATTTAAATTTCCTCCTCCATATCAAATTGACAATAACAATATTTCTCTCTTCCTCGCCCTCTCTCTATTCACACTCATTCTCATTCTCACTCTCTCTCTCTTTCCCTCTCTCTCTCTCTCACACACACACACACACACACACACACACACACACACACACACACACACACACACACACACACACACACACACACACACACACACACACACACACACACGATATCCTCAACCTCTACGATGAGAGTAAAGCTGTAGATATTATATACCTTGATTTTCAAAAGGCCTTTGACAAAGTTCCCCACAAACGTTTACTGCTAAAACTAAAAGCGCATGGAATACAAGACGGTGTGTTGAAATGGATAGAAAATTGGCTCAGCGACAGAAAGCAAAGAGTAGTCATAAACGGTAAGGCATCTAAATGGACCAATGTAAGTAGCGGGGTACCCCAGGGATCGGTACTAGGACCAATTCTCTTTTTAATTTACATCAACGACATAGATGAGGGTCTCACCTGTACAATCTCAAA
>JBAKBP010024631.1:0-34805 GCA_037953745.1 Lithodes maja
ATGGTGGTGGAGGTGACAGTGGTGATGATGATGGTGGTAGCACTGGAGGCGGTTGCAGTCGTGGTTGTGTTGTTGGGGCTAGAGATGGCAGTGATGATAGTGGTAGTGGTGATATGATGGTGGTGATAGTGGTGATGATGATGGTGGTGGTAGTAATCATGAAGGTGGTGAAGATGGAGGAAGAAGAAAACGAAGAAGAGGAGAGGTGGAGGAGGAGGAGGCTGGTGGTCAGTGAACAAGATGAATGTTAGTGGGATACGAAGAGAGAGAGAGAGAGAGAGAGAGAGAGAGAGAGAGAGAGAGTTGAAAAGATCTCGGATAAATAATGACCAGGGCTATTTTGATATTAATAAGAGAAAAACTATTGCAAGGGGCGGGAAAAGGATAAATTGCTAACACAAAGATGTAGTACGAAAACAAGAAGAGGAGGAAACAATAGGACATGAAAATAATAAGGGAACAATTTGAAAAGTGAAAATAAGATCTCGGAAAAACAATAAATCTAAAGCAAGATTAATGTTCCAGGGAGAGAGAGAGAGAGAGAGAGAGAGAGAGAGATTGAGATTGAGATTTACAGACTTACTTAGGTACACTAACCACACGGAACTTACCATCCATACGTAGCAGTAAATACTTCACTCTAGTGGAGATAGCAGTGTCTCAAATACAGAAAAGTAGAAGAAAATGATAAAACATAGATAGGTAGATTGATATACTGATATGTTGTACTTCCCCAATCTCTCGACTTTCAAGCTTTTTCGATTGTTTTCCATCTAATATACAATTACAGACAAATGTTCGTGAGCGCTTTCGATTTTCTTTAGGAAATATATCTATTTAGATTTATGCTCGGATCAAATCAACTGCATATTATGTATTTATTAGCATATAGCTGATTTGACCAGAACATCAATCTAAATGGATATATTTGCATAAAGAACATCGCAAGGGCTTACGAACATTTGTATGGAAGTATATTGGGGTCACCTACTTCATTTGTCAATAGCTGTACACAAGAGATGCAAACTTTCAAGAAATTCAATTACCAAGGAAGAAATAACAAATTTTATTGAGCAAAGTAATCAGAAATGGGATGCATTTGGGAAATTGAATGCCTTAGAAATATAAAACATTGATTAAGTATAGACTATACAGGATAGTGCTAGGGTTGAACGGAAGGATAAATGACCCATGAACGGGAGAAACAGACTTTTTGATAAAACAAGACACAGTGCCAGCAAACGAGAGAGAGAGAGAGAGAGAGAGAGAGAGAGAGAGTGAGAGTGAGTGAGTGTGTTAGAGAGAGAGAGAGAGAGAGAGAGTTAGAGTATGAGTTAGTTTGAGCTGGAGAGTTTCGAGTTAGTTCAATAAACCCCTACATTACGCTAGCGCCAATTTGTATTTAATTTGACTGACACGATGGCAGTGCACTATAGAATTGATCACTGTAATTAAGGATTATACACGATATCCACTATAACGATTTGACTCGCACTATTATATATAAAATCCCGTAATGTTTGCCGAAATAATACCATGGCTGTCTTATCGTATATGTCAGAACTGGTAACAAATGAGGGTTGAGAGAGAGAGAGAGAGAGAGAGAGAGAGAGAGAGAGAGAGAGAGAGAGAGAGAGAGAGAGAGAGAGAGAGAGAGAGCACACACAAAAGTTAAGAGTATGAGTGAGTTAGAGAGAGAGAGAGAGAGTCAAGAGGATTAAAGGAGATGATACAAGGGGACAAAGCAAGAAGGATTTAGAGAACTGCCAAAAGACTCGCGCCACGGTCACTAGAACCTAAAGTACTACATTACACTAGGCTTGGTTTTAGCTAATCCGAAGGCCGATTTAAGGGGAAGGTAGTCGCTTTTTCTGGATCCCCTTCTCCCTCTTGCTTAGCATATTAGTTTTGAGATTTTAAGACGTTCGTTTCATTAGTTTGGCAATTTTAAGACCTTTCACCCAATTTTTTTTTTTCAATATTAAGACTGTTCGTGCCATTTAGGTGTCGATTGTTTCCTGGCGAGCGATAGCAAGCCTGTCATTTTAAGAAACCGGCTTTCGACTGGGACATTTTTCTACCAAAACATGTACAAATTTATCTAGGGTTTTTTTTTTTTTTTTTTTTTTAGTTTGATGGAGGTCTAACAGGAATCTCAAAAAAAAAAAAAAAAAAAAAAAATTATATATATATATATATATATATATATATATATATATATACTAAAAACAAGCACTACCCCCTTAAAGTCGTTATGCCTCATTAGATTGGCGAGCATTGTACAGTTGGTCACATGAATTTGGATTCACTCCGTGATTATATAAATGGACAGAAACATAGTATGACTGATGAACAAGAATAATTTGCTATAAAACGGGTATTTGATCATATTATTTAATTACTGCTAACTTATCTTCAACTTCACTCCTTACAATACACTTTAGGAAAAACTAACCTTCCGCCTGGAAAATATTATATACAAAATGTGAAAATTAGCCTTTACAGGAAATCTGGATGATATGTTTAGGTTGAAGACGTCTAGGGACAAGCTATAAAAGTAAACACGTGTCTCCAAATTGCAGAAAGCTATCAAATGCAGTACTAAACGCAAATTGCAGAAAGCTATCAAATGCAGTACTAAACGCAAATTGCAGAAAGCTATCAAATGCAGTACTAAACGCAAATGTAATGGGGATATAGAAAGGAGTTCATTCTAGTTTACGATAGGTGAGATAGTGGAGTACAATGGAGAGTCTTTCTCTAGAGAGAGAGAGAGAGAGAGAGAGAGAGAGAGAGAGAGAGAGAGAGAGAGAGAGAGTTGCAAGCACAAAAGGACACAGGCAGCGAAAGGAAAATAAAGTCGTGAATAAAAAATATTAAAGATGAAGGAACACCAGAGAGAGAGAGAGAGAGAGAGAGAGAGAGAGAGAGAGGTGGGGGGGGGGGGGGAGAGTGGGGTGCTACTACAAAGGAGGTTTTGCAAAGAGTTTCATTATCCCAAAGATCTTACGCTAGATTCCATGGAGATACTCCAGTTCAACAAATATAAATATTGCGTAGTGTAGGCTAATATACTGGTGTGTGTGTGTGTGTGTGTGTGTGTGTGTGTGTGTGTGTGTGTGTGTGTGTGTGTGTGTGTGTACTTACTCTAGTTGTACTTACTCTAGTTGTATTGCGGGAGTGAGCATGCTCGTTATTTCCCGCCTCCTATATGTGTAGGTGTTATATGTATCGTTGGAATGGCTGTGGATGTGTGTGTAGTCTGTATTTTTAGCCAATTGGCGACATCGGAAACGAAGGCTTAGGGTGGATCTGTATGGTACCATTCTCACTATAGACGGTACCGTCTCGCCCGAAGGCTTAGGTAGCCATCAGCTTAGGTGAACCATATGATACCCATCTCGCCTTGTACCATTTTTGCCAACCCCAGATGGGACGTCACAACGTCGTCCACTTATTCCAGGTACCTATTTACAGCTAGGTGAACTGAGGCTAACACATGAAAGGAGACAAGCCCAATTTGTCTCCGCCCGGCCGGGGGATTGAACCCCCGACCCCTCGTATGTGAGACGAGAGCTCTACCTACTAGGCTACGGGCTGTGTGTGTGTGTGTGTGTGTGTGTGTGTGTGTGTGTGTGTGTGTGTGTGTGTGTGTGTGTGTGTGTGTGTGTGTGTGTGTGTGTGTGTGTGTGTGTGTGTGTGTGTGTGTGTGTGTGTGTGTGTGTGTGTGTGTGTGTGTGTGTGTGTGTGTGTGTAAGAGAGAAAGAGAGAGCCTGACTAAAGCAAAGGAGGAAAATGTAAGATGAGAAAGTTGAGGGACGAAAATGACGTATGGGTTAAGGAGAGTGGGAGAGGGAGGGAGTAGTTAGAGGACACAATAAAACCAATGATCCAGCCATCCCTTTAATTCTTGTTCAGTACGATGCCTTTACCTTTTAGGCTGGCTCCTATTTAGATTTTGTTTTTTCTGCACCCCCTTCATCATCTTGTTTAACCTAATTAGTTTTGACATTTTAAGACGTTCGCCTCATTAGTTGAGCAATTTTAAAACCTTTCTTGCCATTTCGGTGTCAATTTTTTGTCATGGCGAGCGATAGCGACCCTGCAATTTAGGAGGAATCGTCCTTCGGCCGTGACATTATCCTACCGCAAAATGTACACATTTATCTCGAAGTGGGGTGTTGGGGGTATTTTTTAAGGCTTAATGGAGGTCGACGGAGCAAATTAAAAATATATATTAATTATTAATAGGAAAACAGAAAAGCATTAAACTGTCGTGTTAAGTATGCATGTATGTATGTATGTACTCAGGCACATACCCCATTGCTGGGGGTGGCCGACATGAGACAGACCCCGAACAGAAACAAAAAAATTTACAGTTCCTATTCTCAGGGTCCGGGACCACTTTCGCGTTCCCTCGCCTATTTCTCGTCTTGTCGAGTAGGAGAATACAAGGGGAGGAGGATTCCTAGCCCCCTAAACTGTCATTATGCATCATAGTCTTCTAAGGGTTAACAAAATTATTACTCGGGAAAACTGTGCTACCTTAAAGGGAGGGTTTTTTCTGGATCCCCTTCTCCCTCATGTTTAGTCCCATTAGTTTTGGTATTTTAAGACGTTTGCCCCATTAGTTCCACTTTATTCAGGTGATCATTAGACGACTTTATACAGCTTTGGAAGGCCTTCTAACAATCAAGGAGGAACATTATATCTCAACTCTCTGACTTCTAAAACTATTAAACTGAATTAAAATCGTCTACCGATAGCCTGAATCAAAGGTTGGAATGAGAAGGGGTTAATCAATCAGACGGACGAATTGCTAACTAATAAATCCGGTGAAGGTAGGGGAGGAAGAATGTAATGAATGACTCAGAGTGAATGAACGGGAATAGTGATGGATGGAGAGATGATAAACACACAGAGATAGGGGAAGGGATGATGAATGGGAGAGAGAGAGAGGGGGGGAGAGGGAGGGAGGGTTGCATAGATATACATAGACTGCACAGACCTTGCGGACCCTACTAGGCAATCCGGACTTAATTCTAACATGGGATTTGCTACAAAATGGAAGGTAAAGACAGCAAAGCAGAAGACTCTCTCCCCACCCACTAAGCTTTCCGACCTAGGGTCGGCATGAAATTTAGTTGGGAAACAAGGCTTCCAGCAGAATAAAATTTGTTCTGGGAAATTCATGGCATAAAGCAAAGTTGAGAAATATTGTATACTACTGATGCTAACCTAACATTTTGTTATAATCTACATTACTCCAACCTCCTCGAAATGGATGTCTAGCCTCCTTTTGAATGTGTCAATTGTCTTACATTGTACAACTTTTTCTGGCAATTTGTTTCACTCGTTGGCCACACCGTAGGTGAAGAAGTGCTTTGTGACATCGAGATTCGCCCTCCTGGTTAATTGCATTCCATTTGCCCGAGTTGATGAACTGTTATTGATTTTGAACAGTGAATCTACAAACAAATTGTAAAAAACCTTTACTATCTTGAAACATGCAATTAATTGATTTTGCACTCATTTTTGTTAAGTGAAAACAAAAATTGTGATATGATTTATTTCCCATTGACAGAACAAATTTGTCGCTGGACGCTTCACTGACTCGAGTTTCTCATTGTCATTGTTCAGATAAGGAGACAAAATTTGTACGCCATGTTCAGTCTGCTTTTAAATAACGGTACTATACTGTTTTCAGTTTTATAAGTAAAATTTCTTTAAATAAATCCCAGTGCTTTTTTGGCCTTGTTCGCAGCTGCTGCACGTTGATCTGAGGTTTTCAAATTTTCAGATAAGAGAACCTACAGGTCATTAACTAATGCATTTGGTTTTATTGGCTTGTCTTCATATTTTGTTTGTGTATTACCTATTTGTAAGACCTGATATTTGTCAACATTGAATGGCATCTGCCATTTTTCTGACCACACAACAATTTTTATTCAAATCCGATTGCAGCTTATTTCTATCTTCTTTGATAAATACTGAATTTCCTATCTTTGTGTCATCGGCGAACTTTGAAATAGTGTTATCAAGACCTACACCAATGCCATGTATATTATATAGATTAAAAACAAACATGCCCCAGAACTGATTCCTGAGGCACTCCACTATAAACTGTCTCCCACTCGGATTCTACTCTATTTATCACCGTGGCTCGCTGACTTCTGTTTGTTAGCCAACTTTATATCCATGCATTAAAGTTTCCTTTAATGCCTACCATTTCCAATAATTTCAAGAGAGAGAGAGAGAGAGAGAGAGAGAGAGAGAGAGAGAGAGAGAGAGAGAGTATTTACTGCTCAACAAATTACACTCTTGATTTATATATACTATTATTCCTTGCATACAAATAATAACGCAATGTATATGTATGTCTGTGGTCGTTACACACACACATTATTATGTATTTATTTATTTTTGACTTACAGTAGAACCATAAAAGTGTCCATTCTATTCGTACAATAATGTTCTTTACTTCCGAAATCCATCTCTTCCACAAAGAGAGCCATTTATGGGATGAATCACCCCCGTATCGTTACAGTGGCCGCCATGTTGCTACCTGGACCTACACTGTAAATATGATGGGTATAGTCAAGGTTTAAATAATAATTTAGTATATTTTTAACGACTTACATTTATATCCTTATGAAATGACCATTTGCGAGTTTTGTTCTGTAAGGAAGTTGGAGCTGTATACATGATATTTAGCAGAATTACTAGCTAAAATACGGTTGTAGTAAAATTATAAATACATAAACTCAATTCAACGTACACCTTACCCATCATAAACCTACATCATTATTGTTTTTCTGTCTAATAGCGAAATCTATGGCTCCAACTTTCTTATAGCCTTGCAACTCGCAAGTGGTCAATATAATGGTATATTGCTATGGAAACTTTAATTACCCTTTTCATACATTCTTTAAGGGGAGATGGGTCGTTTTTCGGGACCCCTTTTTCCTTTGTGTTTAGCCCCATTAGTTTTCATATTTTAAGATGTTTGCCCCATTAGTTTTCGATCTTAAGACCTTTCGCCCCATTTTGTTATCAATATTAAGACCTTCCGTGCTATTTAGGTGTCGATATTTTCCTGGCGAACGATAGTGAGCCTGTAATTTTGGAAGAACCGTCCTTTGGCCGGGACATTTTACCGAAAAATTTACAAATTAATCTACAAGAGGGATCAAATGGATGTTTTTTTAAGTTTGATGGAGGTCTAGAGAGGAAACTACACATATCATGAATAAATAAATAATAATGGACCAAAAAGTGAACCATCTCCTCTTAAGCCTATAACCTTTCACAGTATTTTGCAATCCAATCGCGTTTCCGTCTGATTGACTCTCTACATTAAAAACATTCTGATGTTCTTATATTGTGTTGATTTGGTACATTCGTATTATATTTTTTCACCAACCAATTTCACTTCTAAACTCGATTAATGAAATCAACAAATACATGTGGCATTCCAGGGACTCGAACCTAGGATACTCACACCGAAATTCCGCGCACTTATGCATTACGCTATCATCATCAGCAATTATTGATCCACTGTGGAACCAGCCTGTTTCCGTGGGGATGATGACATCCTATGATGGTTAATTCCGGCTTGGTGAGATTGTGTGTCTGGTGAGGAATGTTAGTTGGATGTTATTATTCTGTTGGAATGATTATGTTGGGGTATGCAGTCTGTAGCTTGATTATGTTGGGGTATGCAGTCTGTAGCTTGATTATGTTGGGGTATGCAGTCTGTAGCTTGATTATGTTGGGGTATGCAGTCTGTAGCTTGATTATGTTGGGGTATGCAGTCTGTAGCTTGATTATGTTGGGGTATGCATTCTGTAGCTTGATTATGTTGGGGTATGCAGTCTGTAGCTTGATTATGTTGGGGTATGCAGTCTGTAGCTTGATTATGTTGGGGTATGCATTCTGTAGCTTGATTATGTTGGGGTATGCAGTCTGTAGCTTGATTATGTTGGGGTATGCAGTCTGTAGCTTGATTATGTTGGGGTATGCAGTCTGTAGCTTGATTATGTTGGGGTATGCAGTCTGTAGCTTGATTATGTTGGGGTATGCAGTCTGTAGCTTGATTATGTTGGGGTATGCAGTCTGTAGCTTGATTATGTTGGGGTATGCAGTCTGTAGCTTGATTATGTTGGGGTATGCAGTCTGTAGCTTGATATGTTGGGGTATGCAGTCTGTAGCTTGATTATGTTGGGGTATGCAGTCTGTAGCTTGATTATGTTGGGGTATGCAGTCTGTAGCTTGATTATGTTGGGGTATGCAGTCTGTAGCTTGATTATGTTGGGGTATGCAGTCTGTAGCTTGATTATGTTGGGGTATGCAGTCTGTAGCTTGATTATGTTGGGGTATGCAGTCTGTAGCTTGATTATGTTGGGGTATGCAGTCTGTAACTTGATTATGTTGGGGTATGCAGTCTGTAGCTTGATTATGTTGGGGTATGCAGTCTGTAGCTTGATTATGTTGGGGTATGCAGTCTGTAGCTTGATATGTTGGGGTATGCAGTCTGTAGCTTGATTATGTTAGGGTATGCAGTCTGTAGCTTGATTATGTTGGGGTATGCAGTCTGTAGCTTGATTATGTTGGGGTATGCAGTCTGTAGCTTGATTATGTTGGGGTATGCAGTCTGTAGCTTGATTATGTTGGGGTATGCAGTCTGTAGCTTGATTATGTTGGGGTATGCAGTATGTAGCTTGATTATGTTGGGGTATGCAGTCTGTAGCTTGATTATGTTGGGGTATGCAGTCTGTAGCTTGATTATGTTGGGGTATGCAGTCTGTAGCTTGATTATGTTGGGGTATGCAGTCTGTAGCTTGATTATGTTGGGGTATGCAGTATGTAGCTTGATTAGTCAGGTATACAAGCATACTAGCATTATAACTACTCTGCGCACCAGTCCCCTATTTACATTTTTTGTCTACAGTATGTATGTGAAGGAGACGCACAGTAGGGGGCCTGTAACGAGTGTCTCCCCCAAAGCCAAAACAGTGACAGAGAGCCAAATTCAATGGGATGCTTTGGTCAAATTGCCTGGACACACGAAGTTTAATGCAGTCTAAGGTATAGGATGAAGGAAAGATTGATTGAGGGCGAGAGTTCCAGAGTTCACTAGTTGAGTAGAAGAAAGACAGAAAATTTGCTAATTCTTGGGTTGAAGAGCTGGATAGAATAGGAGTGGGACTGTGTTGAAACGCGGGTGCCTCGCACTCGACTCAAAGGAGGGGGTATGCACTGAGAGAGTTCTGAAGAAAACGGAGTGTTGTAATAGCAATAGAAGAGTGAAAGATATGCAACACTGAGGCATGTAGAAAGAGATTGTTGGGAACTAGTAAGAGGACGTGAGTTGATGAAGCGAAATCCTTTTGACACTCTACACCTTAGAGAAGCCCGGTATAGGTGGAACCTCCCCACACATGCGAACAATTCTCCATACAAGGGCGCACTGTGCCCCTATGCAGAGCACGAAGCTGTGCGAGGGTGAAGAAACCACGGAGACGGTTGAGCACACCTAAAATCTGGGAAGCAGTTTTAGCAAGAGTGGTAATATGTTATTTCCAAGAAAGGTCGGATGAAAAAGATACACCAAGACTATTGAGAGAAGATGAAGGGTTGATTTGTGTATTGTTGAAGAGCAATTGCTAGTCTTGTGAAAGATTGTGACGGATAGATAGGAGGAGGAATTGGGTCTTGGAGGCATTGAAAGTAACAAGATTTTCTCTGCCCCAATCAGAAATAATTGATACATCAGAAAACAGGCCTTGTCACGTGACCGATATAACTGTTAAATAGCTAGTTTGATTGATGTTATTTTATCTACAGTATATACATGCAGATCACTAGAAGGCTCTAAACTTCTAAAGCATAATTTAGCTGTCAATGGAATATTTAAACGCTGTTAAATCTGTTGTCTATGTGGCTTTTATAACAGTACAATTAAAAGTGGCTCTGATGCAGCTATATACTGTATGTTGGCGGGTATACAGGGAACTGCGGAAGACAGAGAGAGCCCCAATAAATGGTCTCCAACATGGCTCGAGCACACAAAAACCCAGAAGGACGCGCCAGACGACCAGCTAGATGGCGTCAGCTTCGACAATGGGTAGTTGAGCGGTCCATCGATTACTGATACTTGGAAGGTGGCGTTGTGCAAGCTATTGGCGGTAGCAGAGAGAGAAATGAAAGGGAAGCTTGTGCATGATGAGAGAGAGAGAGAGAGAGAGAGAGAGAGAGACGTAGATATGTTTCTGATACTCGAAGGTGGCGTAGGGCAAGCTATTGGCGATACCAATGAGAGAGAGAAAAAAAGAGAGGGAGAGAGAGGTGTAGGAAGGTAAATATATATCTGATACTTGACAGGGGCCTCAGTCCAAGTAGAAGGTGCTTGATGGCTGAGACAACAGAGGGGATACATTGACAAAACCTTGAGAAATCGGTAGAGAGTTGGCCCGATTGACAAGTTGATCGATGGTATTAACCCCTTCAGGATACGATGACGCGTTTATATATTATTTGTGAATTATTAGACGATTGTTTAGTTTAGGATGGATATCTAGGAATCAGAGGATTAAAAACTATCCTAATTAACCCTCCAGCTTTCAGAATTCCTTATTAAGGGGACTGACCCGTTTTTTGTTTGGGGGGGGGGGGGGGGAGTAGCCATTCGACCCCATTCAGCCTACTGGTTTAAGACGTTTATTATCATCCAGGTGTCGATTTACACCTAGCGAGCGATAGCGAGCCAGCACATTTTGGATTATGTTGACATAATTTGTATATTTTTTGGTAGAAAATGTCTCCGGCGAAGCCGGATTTCTCCATTTAATGATGGCTCGCTGTTGCTCTCCAGGACACAAATGATAGCTGAATGGGGAGAAACGTCTTAAAACAGTAGGCTGAATGGGGCCGAATGGATAAAACTCAGAGAGCAAAAGCAGGTTGGTCCTTCTAAGTTGAATGTTATTGTCTAATGATGGCCAAATATAAAGAAGAAATGCGTCCTGGAATACTGCAAGGGACAAGATAAATAGTTCCGATATGCATTAGAGCTCCTGCAAACAAGACACCTTTTAGTGGATAGTGAGCGGCACTTTAGTTTTGGCAAGAGATGAGCCATCCTCATATCACGAGTCGTTTCTTGCCAAAACTAAAATATTTATTCTGAATAATCTCTGTTCTCTCTTTTCGGTTTGTTCTTTATGCTTTTTCTTTTATCTTTATTTTTTTTTTTATTTTTATTTTTTTTTTTCTATATTCCAACTACTCTCTCCCGGGCATAGGCTGAGAGCCTGTACACTCTACCGCTGAACACGGTGAGGCCCGTGAGGTCTTGTTCCAGTCTAGGGAGTGAGACATGCGAAGCACCTATTCACGGCTCGAACCCAACTCTATCTCTGAAGCTGCTTCACCGTCTCATCCCCAGACTCGGACCCTCACTCTCAGAACGCCTCCTATTGAGCAATTAACTCACTAGGCATTGCCCCCCCTGTAGCATATTTTGAATATGGGAATATTCATACAGTGCTATTCAATCAGGGAACAATAAGGGTATTTTGTTTTGGCATTTCGGTGTGCTGTGGTAATGCACTGAAACTAGGTACAGCACAAATTCCATCCCAAAAATATCTTCCTATTGACATATTGGGATTCGAACCCGGGTCCATTGGATTACCAGTCCAGTGGCAAGACTACTCTGCCACACCTCCCCTCTGCTCCATATTGTCTATGCTTTCTTTGATCGCTTTACTTGTTCTGTTCTCTCTGCTTTCTTCTATATTGTATGTTCTCATTTCTTGCCAAAACCAATGTGGCACCCGTAATGCATTAACTCCTTCAGCACGATGACGCTTTTATACCTTTGATTCTGGCTACGTTTAGACTGTGTTATGCAGTTTTAGAACGACCGATGTTATTCAGAGGGTTTAATGAGATATAATGTATCCCTTTGAGTTCTAGAAGTAGAATATAAGCTAAATAAACACGTCTATTGATAACCAGCATATGAGGCAATCTACGCCATCGTGTTGAAGGGGTTAAATAGTATCTCTTGTACGGGAGCCCTAGTTGCAACAAATAATAATAGTTCATCAACACTTATCTATCTATCTATCTATATGCTCAGGCCCAATCCCCATTTTGGGGGGGTAGCCGACTCAAGACAGAGCAAGAACAGGGAAAACACAAAAACATCATAAAACAAAAAATAAACACAGATAAAAAACACAAACTCTCACACATCCAGGTCACCCAGGAGAAGACCCAGAGACCAGGGTTACCAAGGTCGCTCCAGCACTCCCCCGGCCCCTGACCACCCGGAGAGGTTCCGATCTCGGCAGGCAGACATGCAGCGGAGCCAAAGCCACAAGCCCTCCCACCACACTTCCAGGCACACCCTTCATATTAATCGTCTCCCCGGGCCAGGCGCCTGATGGACTATTATCTAGTCCAACTTGCGCCCCGACCCCTTACTCCAAATGACCACGTGTTCACTCAACTATTCACAAGCATTCTCCATTCACTCTTGTCCACCACCACTTCCCCTGCCTGATCTATAGTCATTCCTCTATCATCCAAAGCCTTTCTTACACAGTCTCTCCATCTCAATGGGGGTCTTCCTGCCCTTCTATCTCCCCTTGTATCTGACTCGCATATTCTCTTTGTAAGCCTTTCATCTCCCATTCGTTCAACATGACCATACCAGCTCAGCACCCTTCTGTCCACTCTGGCTGACAAATGTTCCTGCTGCCCCACTCTCCTACGTATTTCCTCAATCTGTCTCTACGAGTAACTCCACACATACTCCTCAAGCAGCTCATCTCCATCACATCCAGCCCTCTTTTCTCCTTTTTCTTCAGAGCCCATGTCTCAGCCCCATACATCACTGTTGGCACAACAATTCCTTGATACAGTGCACTTTTTACTTTCACTCCGAGATTTCTCGTCTTCCACATACTTCCCATTGCTCCGAAAACCTTCCTTCCTTCACACACTCTCTGTTTTACCTCCACTTCCATACCTCCACTCCTGCTTATTGTTCCTCCTAGATATTTAAAACACTCTACTTGTTCCAATATTTCCCCATCCAGCCTCACATCTAGATTCACCCTATGCTCTCCCCTATTACACACCATTACTTTACTTTTATTGACGTTCACCTTCAGTTTCCTCCTTCCACAAACCACACCAAACTCTTTGACTACCTGCTGCAGTTTCTCATCAGAATCCGCCACCAATGCTGTGTCATCAGCGAACAGCAACTGATTCAACTCCCAATCTCTACCATTCTTTCCTACTAAACCCAATCCTCTTCCCATAGTTCTCCTTTTCACCTCCCTCACCACACCATCCATAAACATATTAAACAGCCATGGTGACATTACACAACCCTGTCGCAAACCTACCTTTACCTCAAACCATTCACTCAACTCACCATTTCCTACTCTCACACATGCTCTGCTCCCTTCATAAAAACTCTTAACTGCTTCTAACAAATTTCCTCCTATTTCATAAATCCTTAACACCTTCCACATTGCTTCACGGTCCACACGATCATACGCTTATACCATTCATTAATTATATACACTTACTGTATATACGATTGTACTATTGCCCACATGATTTTGTATACACTTTGTGATTTTACTGTATGGAAGGAAAGACAGTATGATTGAATTTGGAGTACCGGTACAGATTCTTATGAAGTACTTTAGTGAATTCATATGATATATTTTAAAGTGTTATAGAATTGTTTTTGTAAGTTACAAATTATTTTTGCATCCACATATAAAATCACAGAGTGTATGCTAACTCATGTGGGCTATTGTACCTCATGTTGGTATGTATGTATGCACTCTGGCACTTACCCCATTTTTTTTTTTTTTTTTTTTTTTTTTTTTTTTTTTTTTAACCTAGACAAAATGAACTCCATTCCAGAAGATATTTGTACCTATACCCTAGTTCAGTACGGTGCTGCCTTTCTGCCTCATATTCTGGCTAGCATTAGGTGAGTTTATTTAGCTTAGGAAGTTATTTTGAGAGTTATAGGACCAATGATTGCTTTTGCAATTTGGAGTTTTGTTCATGTTGCTGTTCTACGTTTTCGGTAGAAAATTTTCAAGGCCTAAGGTCAGTTACTTATAAACGGCTGGCATGTTATCACTCCACAAGATAACAAAAATGACACTTGAATTATGCATTATGTTATATAATCATCAGACTAATATGGCGAAGCGTCTTAAAATTCGCCAAACTAATTGGGCGAAACGGATGGGGAGGTGGAAAAAGAGAGAGAGAGAGAGAGAGAGAGAGAGAGAGAGAGAGAGAGAGAGAGAGAGAGAGAGAGAGAGAGAGAGCACCCTAAGCCAAACCAATTATATTCACCGCCCTAAGGCCTTTTACATTTCGGCTTCTGTTGTCAAGTCCGCAGCGCTCCCATTACGCTGCCCTTTGTTCCAGGTATCACATCTTACGCCTGGCTTGCGGGGGGGGGGGGGGGGGTCGTTGCTCCCTCATCTCCCCTCCCCCCTCCCCCCTTGCTTGGTAACTGGTGCGAGGTGGGTAGTGTTGGACCCTCGAGCCCTGTTTCACCCCATAAGTTTGGAGATTTTAAGACGTTTAACCTCATTAGATTATAAGACGCTTCCTCTGCATCCAGGTGTCTATTTATTCTTTATTTTGTATGTTATGTTTTGTTGTGTTTTTTATATTTATATATATATAATTTTTTTTTTTATAGATATTGAAGACTTTCCATAGTAACATACTAGAGATGTTTCTTATTGTAAATATGTATATACTGTATATAATGTATGTATTTTAATATTTTTAATGTTTTATGTGAAGAACCATTGTAAAATGGAAAAATAAATATTCTGATTCTGATTCTGAATGGATACAAGCCAAAGAGAGAGGGAGAGAAAGAGAAACAAAGCGAGGTGGGGTCCCTTAAGTTTTAAGAGGTTGGGGTCGGGATTTCTGACCTACCTATAATGGACAGGGTATACTAGAACGAAGACAGGCGAACAGATGAAGTTAGGTGACCGAATTAGGCTATTCACATTTTGTTCTGGCTATTATTAGAAGATTTATTCAGATTAGGAAGGGTATATGGAAGTCAGAGTGGTAGTTGAATTAGTCTTTACCCTTATAATTCCCACAGATCCTTCCTAAATTGCATTAAATCGTCTAATGGTAGAGATAATATAATACTGTCAGAAAGCGTCATAATCGTCAGGGAGTTATATAGATGACTTCATAAGCTGCCAGACCAGTGTTGAGGGAAATGGTGCTACAGTTTAACTTACTGATAATAAAGTGTTGAATCTATTTGTGGATCTCTCCGGTTTTGCTCCATTAGTTTGGAGATTTGAAGATGTTTCCCCCCTCTAGTTCTGCGATAATAAGACGCATCATCCCATTCAGGTGTCGATTCGTTTCTGGGCAAGCCATAGCGAGCCTGTAACTTGAAAGAAATCGGACTTCGGCTGGGGCATTTTGCTATCGAAAAATTTATAAATTTAGCTTGAAGGGGGTCTAAGTGGAATTTGTCTTTGTTTGAAGAATGTCTGGGAAGGCGTTCTTGTTAGCCTTGGGGGCAAACTAAAATACATTGCTCTAAAATAGGAAAATAAATATATATACCGATATATATATATATATATATATATATATATATATATATATATATATATATACCCGGTATATATATATATTTTTTTTTCTATATTTGAGGGAGACAAAAGGCAGAACTGCCTGTAGCGAGTGCCTCACCCAGAGTTGGAAGAGTGTCAGGGCCAAAATCAAGAGACTTACGAGCCTCAATATATATATATATATATATATATATATATATATATATATATATATATATATATATATATATATCTATCTATCTATATGCTCAGGCCCAATCCCCATTTTGGGGGTAGCCGACTCAAGACAGAGCAAGAACAGGGAAAACACAAAAACATCATAAAACAAAAAATAAACACAGATAAAAAACACAAACTCTCACACATCCAGGTCACCCAGGAGAAGACCCAGAGACCAGGGTTACCAAGGTCGCTCCAGCACTCCCCCGGCCCCTGACCACCCGGAGAGGTTCCGATCTCGGCAGGCAGACATGCAGCGGAGCCAAAGCCACAAGCCCTCCCACCACACTTCCAGGCACACCCTTCATATTAATCGTCTCCCCGGGCCAGGCGCCTGATGGACTATTATCTAGTCCAACTTGCGCCCGACCCCTTACTCCAAATGACCACGTGTTCACTCAACTATTCACAAGCATTCTCCATTCACTCTTGTCCACCACCACTTCCCCTGCCTGATCTACAGTATAGTCATTCCTCTATCATCCAAAGCCTTTCTTACACAGTCTCTCCATCTCAATGGGGGTCTTCCTGCCCTTCTATCTCCCCTTGTATCTGACTCACATATTCTCTTTGTAAGCCTTTCATCTCCCATTCGTTCAACATGACCATACCAGCTCAGCACCCTTCTGTCCACTCTGGCTGACAAATGTTCCTGCTGCCCCACTCTCCTACGTATCTCTTCATTCCTCAATCTGTCTCTACGAGTAACTCCACACATACTCCTCAAGCAGCTCATCTCCATCACATCCAGCCCTCTTTTCTCCTTTTTCTTCAGAGCCCATGTCTCAGCCCCATACATCACTGTTGGCACAACAATTCCTTGATACAGTGCACTTTTTACTTTCACTCCGAGATTTCTCGTCTTCCACATACTTCCCATTGCTCCGAAAACCTTCCTTCCTTCACACACTCTCTGTTTTACCTCCACTTCCATACCTCCACTCCTGCTTATTGTTCCTCCTAGATATTTAAAACACTCTACTTGTTCCAATATTTCCCCATCCAGCCTCACATCTAGATTCACCCTATGCTCTCCCCTATTACACACCATTACTTTACTTTTATTGACGTTCACCTTCAGTTTCCTCCTTCCACAAACCACACCAAACTCTTTGACTACCTGCTGCAGTTTCTCATCAGAATCCGCCACCAATGCTGTGTCATCAGCGAACAGCAACTGATTCAACTCCCAATCTCTACCATTCTTTCCTACTAAACCCAATCCTCTTCCCATAGTTCTCCTTTTCACCTCCCTCACCACACCATCCATAAACAGATTAAACAGCCATGGTGACATTACACAACCCTGTCGCAAACCTACCTTTACCTCAAACCATTCACTCAACTCACCAACTCACCATATTTCAAACTGCCTGCTAATGATAGATTAAAATCCTCACAAAATGACGAAGAACGGCTGAAATTTGTAGAGCTACGACGCAAAGCCAAAAAGTTAATTAAGCAAAGTAAAAAGACCTTAGAGTTACATATTGCGAATCAAAGTAAAACAAACCCGAAAGAATTCTATAGTTATATCAGAAAGAAAAAAGTAGTTACTTCAACTGTTGGACCGTTAGTCGATGAAAATGGAGAATACACCAAAGACGAAGAACAAATGAGTAATGCCCTCAATACCTTCTTTGCATCAGTTTTTACAACAGAAGACCTCAGTGATATCCCTACACCATCGCCGATTCAGATTGATAATTCAGATGTTTTAAGCAATATCACCGTTACAGAGAGAGAAGTATTGAATTGTTTAGATAAACTCAAGGTAAATAAAACGCCTGGACCTGATACAATCTCGCCTAGAGTTCTAAAGGAAGCTAAGGATGAGCTCTCTAAACCACTGACATTACTATTCAATAAATCCTTGCAGTCTGGAACTATGCCCGATCAGTGGAAGCTAGCCAACGTAACACCGATATTCAAAAAAGGCAGCAAATCCCTATCCAGTAACTATCGTCCAATTAGCTTAACCTCAGTTGTATGTAAAATGCTAGAAACGGTCATAAGAGACAGACTCGTAAATCACTTAGAGGAAAATAACATACTTAAAGATACTCAACACGGCTTTCGTAAAAAACGTTCCTGTTTAACAAACCTCTTAGACTTCTTCCACGATATCCTCAACCTCTACGATGAGAGTAAAGCTGTAGATATTATATACCTTGATTTTCAAAAGGCCTTTGACAAAGTTCCCCACAAACGTTTACTGCTAAAACTAAAAGCGCATGGAATACAAGACGGTGTGTTGAAATGGATAGAAAATTGGCTCAGCGACAGAAAGCAAAGAGTAGTCATAAACGGTAAGGCATCAAAATGGACCAATGTAAGTAGCGGGGTACCCCAGGGATCGGTACTAGGACCAATTCTCTTTCTAATTTACATCAACGACATAGATGAGGGTCTCACCTGTACAATCTCAAAATTTGCTGACGATACAAAAATTGCAAATAGCGTACTCTCAAAAGAACAAGTTGACGATATGCAACACAATCTAGATAAATTGTCATGTTGGGCCCAAATTTGGCAAATGAGTTTCAATGCGGATAAATGTAAAGTACTACATATTGGATACCTAAATGAGAAAGCAAACTATTCGATGAATGGCACTCAGCTTAAGAATGTAAACAGAGAAACCGATCTGGGAGTAACAATATCGAGTAACCTAAAACCGAGTCAACAATGTTCAGAAGTTGTTAAGAAGGCAAACAAAATAATTGGCTTTATAGGCAGGTCATTTGAGCATAAATCCAAAGAAGTTATCCTAACCCTTTACAATTCCTTAGTCCGCCCTCTTCTGGAATACTGCGTTCAATCCTGGTGCCCTTATTACCAAAAAGATATAAACAAGCTAGAACGAGTTCAACGTAGAGTTACCAAAATGATACCTAGCCTAAAGAACAAACCATACGAAGAGCGTCTTAGAGAATTAAATCTATTTCCTTTAACCCAGCGCAGATTAAGAGGCGACTTAATTCAAGTGTTCAAAATCATCAAAGGCATCGACAATATGAACTGTAGTAAGTACTTCACTATCGACCAATCTAATTACACGCGGGGAAACGGTTACAAAATTATTGGTAAATCTTTTAACTCGCACGAATCTAAGAATTTCTTCTTCAATCGAGTTGTCAACTTGTGGAATGGGCTTCCCCGAAACGTTATAGACTGCATCACCGTTGATTCATTTAAACTCCGCCTAGACAAATATCTCGCATCAAACCCGCGACTGACTGCGTTTGTAAATGAATAACTTTATTTTATCCCCCCCTCAGTTACTAACCCATCTGTCCCCTACTAACTTCCTAATCCTGCCACGGACATTAGTTCCAGGGCAGTAATTCCCTTTCCAATGTTCCCTTACCCACTCTAAACACTTGGACACTTGATCCTCAGTGTTTTGGAGGACAAGCAACCTAGAAGGGTCACTGGATCTGTTGTTGCTTGATTTCCTTTGTACTCCTTTGTACTCCTTTGTACTCTCACACATGCTCTGCTCCCTTCATAAAAACTCTTAACTGCTTCTAACAAATTTCCTCCTATTTCATAAATCCTTAACACCTTCCACATTGCTTCACGGTCCACACGATCATACGCTTTTTCCCAGTCCATAAAAGCCCAAAATATCTCCTTATGCTTCTCTAAATACTTCTCGCATAACTGTCTTACTGCAAACATCTGATCCACGCACCCTCTTCCCCTCCTAAAACCGCACTGTTCTTCTCCTATTGCAACTTCCGTACACTTTATTATCCTCTCTATCAACACCCTGCCATACAGCTTTCCAACCACTGACAATAAACTAATACCTCTATAACTTGAACACTCCTGCCGATCTCCCTTCCCCTTGTACAACGGCACAATACATGCACTCTTCCAGTCTATTGGTACCATTGACACAGCAAAGCACACATTGAAAAGTCTCACCAACCAATCTATTATCACATCTCCACCCTTCTTTATACACTCCACAGCAATACCATCCAAACCTTCTGCTTTTCCCGCTCTCATTTGTTTCACTGCTTCTTTCACCTCATTTTCCTCAATCCTTTCATTCATTCCCTGCCACCTGGGTGGCCTGGGTAACCTATCTCCATCCACCTCTGCTTCAATCACTGCTTCTCTTCCATCTCTTGTATTTAACAAAGATTCAAATACTCGGCATATCTTTTCCTCACTTCAACTGGTTCCACTAGTAATTCTCCATTTTCATCTTTCACTGACTCTTCCCTCTTTTGTCCTCCTTTCCTTACTTTATTTACCTCCTTCCAGAACATCTTTCGTTCTTCAAAATTCTCACTCAGCCTTTGGCCCCACCTTTCGTTTGCATCTTTTTTCGCTTCTCTAATTTTCCGTTTTGCCTCTCTCCTTTTCTCCTTGTACCTCTCCCATACCTCAACACTACCATCCTGTAAAACCCTCTCAAAACACTGTCTCTTCTCCTCAACTGCCTTTCTCACCGTATCATTCCACCACTCGCTTCCCTTCCTGATTCCTCTGCCTCCTACTTTCCTTTTGCCGCATACTACCTCTGCACTTGCTTTCACTCCTTCCTTAAACTGTTGCCATTCAATCTCTACTTCTCTCTCTTCCATCTCTCTCACTTCCATCCACTTTTCATTTAGTCTTTCCTTGTACTCCCTCTCTTTTTCACTCTTCTCTAACTCACTAACTTTTATTACCTCTCTTACTTCACGCTGTCTCTTATTCTCCTGTAACTCTTAACTCTTAGCTTTCCCTCCACCAGGTAATGATCTGACATACCCTCCGCCTCACCTCTCATCACATTCACATCCAGCAGTCTACACAATCTTTCCCTTGTCACCAGCACATAATCCATCAATGCCCTCTCTACAGTCTCTCCCCTCACAAGTCTATGCCAGGTGTACTTGTGTATACGCCTTTTTTTGAAGAACGTATTACCTACACTCAATCTACACTCTTGACATTCATTTTTCAGTCTTTCTCCACTCTCGTTTACACCATCCACACCAAAACTACCGATGACTCCCTCAACAGGCTCATTTCCTACCCTAGCATTTAGGTCCCCTAAAACTATAACATTTTCATTTTCATCAAACCCTTGCAGACAATCTCTCAAATCCTCCCAGAAACCCTCTACCTCGTCTAACTCTCTTTCACTTCCTGGTCCATACGCACTTACAAAAACCCACCTTTCACCCTTAAACCGCATTCTCACCCACATTAGCCTTGATGACACCTCTTTCCACTCTTTTATAAACTCTCTCAACTCCTCCTTCACAATAATAGCCACTCCTTCTTTCCCCCTGACTCCCTCGTCTACTCCAGACTTTCTACCGATCACGTTTCCAAAATCCACTTCTCCCTCTCCTTTCATCTTTGTTTCATTCAGTGCAAGGACATCATACATCCTTCTTTCAAATAACCTTCCAATATCCTCTCGCTTCTCACTCGCACCACATCCACACATATATATATACCGGTATATATTTATTATTATTTTTGTAATAATAATAATAATAATTACACCCCTCCCTCGATCCAACAATAAGCATATTTATAATGTAACAATACCAACTTCCCGGGCCAGCCGCTTTAATTTACCATAACTCAAAGGATTTACTTGGTTTTTCATATCAACTCTTGGAACTCCAACTCCGCTAGTGGCACGCTGAGGAGAAGAGGAGGAGGGGGAAAGGGGGAAGAGACGGAGGAAGAGGGGGGGAAGAGGAGAAGGAGAGAGGGAGGAGGAGTAGAAGGAGGAGGGGAGAAGAAGAGGAGGGGCGAAGAAGAGGAGGGGCGAAGAAGGAGAGGGGGAGGAGGAGCAGCGAAGAAGGAGAGGGGGAGGAGGAGGAGAAAGGGAAGTTAGAACGTTAACATACATGATAAACTAAGGAAGAGAGAGGGAAAGATGTTGAGGAAGAATGTGAGGAAATACGTGGCGGAGGTAGGAGAGAGAGAGAGAGAGAGAGAGAGAGAGAGAGAGTGAGATAGTGATAAGTAGCCATGGGGGCAGGTAAAGGGGTGGGGGGGGGGGGGGTAGGGGGGCAATAGCTCCCTTCTATGACGTCAGCACCGGCAGCTCTGTGATGAAACAGGTGGTGGCTCTCCCAGACACACACACACACACACACACACACACACACACACATACATACACATGCATTGTATAGACTATAGACATACTGTATACTCACGCACGCAATCATTCTATCACTCAGTTATTCCACACACACACACACACACACACACACACACACACACACACACACACACACACACACACACTCCCTCATATACACACACTCACATGTTCATTTACTCTCACACCCATATGCAACACCACACCCACATAATCTCTATATCTTTCTCTCTCTCTCACACACACACACTCACTCTCTCTCTCCACAAATACCCTCAATATCTCACCTCTTTATTTACCACCCGCCAATGACGTCAGGGCAATTGCGTTTTCTTTTTACTTGCTCTATCTCTGTTTTCAATTTACTTCCTCTTTCCGTTTTCTTTCTATTTCCTCTTTCCGTTTTCTTTTTACTTCCTCTCGGTTTTCTTTTTACTTCCTCTTTCCGTGTTATTTTTACTTCCCATTCCGTTTTCATTTAACTTCCTCTTTCCGTTTTCTTATTACTTCCTCTTTCCGTTTTCATTTGAATTCCTCTTTCCATTTTATTTTTACTTCCTTTCCGTTTTCTTTTTACTTCCTCTTTCCGTTTTCTTTTTACTTCCTCTTTCCGTTTTCTTTTTACTTCCTCTTTCCGTTTTCTTTTTACTTCCTCTTTCCGTTTTATTTTGACTTCCTCTTTCCGTTTTATTTTGACTTCCTCTTTCCGTTTTCTTTTTACTTCCTCTTTCCGTTATCTTTTTACTTCCTCTTTCCGTTTTATTTTGACTTCCTCTTTCCGTTTTCTTTTTACTTCCTCTTTCCGTTATCTTTTTACTTCCTCTTTCCGTGTTCTTGGTTTCCTCTTTCAATCCTCAAATATTCAATCTAAAATTTCTCTTTAATTTTCTTTATTTATGTTTACTCTTTACTTTGCTTTGCGTCCTCTGTAATTTCTCTGTTCTTCCCTTCTTTATATTGCTTACATCTTGCTTCTAAAGTTGCCGAAAATGCGTTCTTGTGATTAAGATATTAAAGAGACGGAAACATAACATATATATATATATATATATATATATATATATATAATGAATTAAGTCTAGACAAATATTTAATGTAAGTGTGGTCTAACTTCTTGTCTCATTGAAAAATGATGCTAGATTATGAGTCTCTAATGGACATCATCAACTTTGAAGATTAGCATGAATATTTTAAAATTGAAAACAGGATATAGTTTCTGGTTTGCTAAATATTCAAGCACTTCTATATATACTTTTATGTCGGCAAAATATTTGTGTTGTATTGCATTGGGATCGGTTAGGTTCAAGGTAGTATATTTTAAGTTGATGAATGCTTATACAATTAAAATGTGATTAAATCATCTATTTTAATGATGTGATTGTTTAGTTCTGATTGGTTTGAAAACTGGGTGTGGTTCATAATTTAATTTCCACTTTTAATGCATAATTTTGTTTTAATCTAGAAAAGTTGCAAGAGTGTTTCATATATGAAATGCATCACACGTAGACAGACACATATGTGCGCGCGCGCACACACACACACACACAGAACACATATATGCACACACACACACACATAGCTCACACACATACACATAGCACACACACACACACATAACACATATGTTTACACACACACACACACACACACACACACACACACACACACACACACATTAATTATTTACAGTCCACTTTTCCCCCAACACAAGATTTAGTCCTCGTAGCACACCATAAGGAGCTTGGCCTAAAAGTGGTGTCACACGAGCGTTTTTTCCGTCAAAATGTATGAACAATTGTTGTCTTGTACCTAGTACCGATCCCTGGGTTACCCCGCTACTTACATCGGTCCATTTAGATGCCTTACCGTTTATGACTATTTGCTTTCTGTCGCTGAGCCAATTTTATATCCATTTCAACACACCGTCGTGTATTCCATGTGCTTGTAATTTTAGCAGTAAATGTTTGTGGGGAACTTTGTCAAAGGCCTTTTGAAAATAAAGGTACCGTATGTAATATCTACAGCTTTACTCTCATCATAGAGGTTGAGGGTATCGTGAAAGAAGTCCAAGAGGTTTGTTAAGCAGGAACGTTTGTTACGAAAGCCGTGTTGAGTATCTTTAAGTATGTTTGTTTCCCTCTAAGTGATTCACGAGTCTGTCTCTTATGAGTGTTTTTAGCATTTGATATACAACTGAGGTTAAGCTAATTGGACGATAGTTACTGGGTAGGGATTTGCTGCCTTTTTTAATATCGGTGTTACGTTGGCTAGCTTCCACTAATCAGGCATAATTTCAGACTGCAAGGATTTATTGAATAGCAATGTCAGTGGTTTGGAGAGCTCATTCTTAGCTTCCTTTAGAACTCTAGGTGAGATTGTATCAGGTCCAGGCGATTTATTTACCTTGAGTTTATCTAAACATTTCAATACTTCTCTCTCTGTAATGATGATATTGCTTAGAACATCAGAATTATCAATCTGAATCGGCGATGCTGTAGGGATATCACTGAGGTCTTCTGTTGTAAAAACTGATGCAAGGAAGGTAATGAGGGCATTAGTAATTTGTACTTCGTCTTTGGTGTATTCTCCATTTTCATCGACTAACCAACAGTTGAAGTAATTACTTTCTTCTTTCTGATATAACTATAGATTTTTTTTTTTTTTTTTTAACTTTGATTCGCAACATGTAACTCTAGGGTCTTTTTACTTTGCTTGATTAAAGTTTTGGCTTTGCGTCGTAGTTCTACAAATTTCACCCGTTCTTCGTCATTTTGTGAGGATTTTAATCTATCGTTAGCAAACCTTTTAGCAAGCAAACGGTCTAAAATCTCGTTATTCCACCATTTGGGCTAATCATTATGGCCTATAGACATAATCATAATCAACAATCGGTAGAAGACATATTTTCAGTAACCAGTAGAAGACATAATTATGTCATATATCGACCAAATCAGTGGAAGACCTAATATCCAACCCCCCCCCCCCCTCCCCACCACATATTTCCCACGAACCGCCAGACAGCCAGCCACCATTGCCCTCCATCTACTAGTATATTTTGTGCAACCTAATTCTAAATATATACAGTATGTATACAGTCAAGAGGATAATGGCTACGCACGCATTATAATCAGTATATAACGCTAACGAGTTAATGTATGTATGTATGTATGTATGTATGTATGTATATATTCTGGCACATACCCCATTTTTTTTTCTTATCTTTTTTTTAATTGGGGGTGGCTGTCTCGAGATAATACAATACATTATTTTTAGCCCAGATCCTTCAGAATTTGGCTTTAAAGGTTCAAAGGTTCGAACTGATGTAACTTATATATGGTGGGAACTGCACATTAACGTTTGAAAGTCTTGTCCTACTTCCATTACATCAAGCTTGATTATGTGTATAATTATAAGTGGTAATATATTCTTAACCCCGGAAGGACGAGGCTCCTCATAAAAGGTTTGGTGGGCGAAGGCAAGGGTCCTCTGAAGAGCCAAGGCATAAAAACAAAACCCTTTTCAAAACACTCAAGTGGCACTCAAAACAAAGCAATATGTGATTAGGTGAGATCATTCTCCTCCATTACCGGTACTTGCTGCCACTCTTCCACATTTGTCCCAACACCCCAAATGCTTCCCCATTTTCACCCCTTTTCCCTCCTCCTCAATTATCAGCTATTTTTCCTCTTATTCCCACTTTTATCGGGTAATTTTCCGCGCGAATTTTCCTCACGCGATCTCTTTAACACGGGTGAGGCAGCTAGAGATCCATACAATACACAGAGACTTCTACTCAGAGCCCTCAATATCGCTCTAGAGCTCGGAGAGTAAGGATATTCGCCGCCCGGGCTCTCGCCTCGTGATACGAACGGGTGGCAATAATACGTCTTTTTCACCCCCAAATGCTATTCCCACTTTTTTTATTGCTCTTGAATATTCATATGTTCATATTAGTAGTAAAATAGGCATATATGGATAAGTAATAATGATATATATGGTAAATATGACTTTTCGTCAGGAATGAAACAAATACCTTTGCCTGGCGGGACGTTTGAAATACCATAGTTTCGCTATCCTTGGGTTTAGGTGATTTTTTTTTTTTTTTTTTTTTTTTTTTTTTTTTTTTTTTTTTTTTAAGGTCTCCTCCTAGTGTCCCGGCCAAAGTCTGGTTCCTCCTAAATTGCAGGTCTGGACTGCTGGACCCCCTCTCACTCATTTTTCTACCGAAAAATTTGCAAAGTTATCTCGATAAGGGGTCTTGGGGGTATATTGTTTAGGTTAATAGGGGTCTTGGAAGGACACTGATAATAATGATAAATAAATGAATAAATATACATATGAATATGCAGTAAATTTCCTCTTAACCATAGAGGAACATTAATTTGAAGTTATAAAGGCGGGACACGGCTTCCTTCAGTGGGTGAACAATTGCCCACACTTTGAATTTACTTATAATTGCTTATAATGCTTATGGTGAGTTTGTTACTTAGATTTTGAAGAAGTGTTTTTTGCCCACATGATGGAAAAATTAATATAGACATTTTTATTGTCAGGTCACGACAGTTTCGACTCTCATTCGTGTCTCAGGTGTGAAGATGACTTGAAGAGGACTCCAGAGAGAGTCTAAACTGTCGTCACGTTGCAATAAAACCTCTTTACCACTTTTTCCCGTAATACGGCTGTAATTTCTTCCTTCAGTTATTCACGGGACTGTCGATTTTCTTCCTGTTTTAATTATGCTTACTAGTTTACAACCACGTAAGAATTGGCTAGTTTAAGAGGAGATAGGTAGTTTTCTAGATCCCCTTCTCCCTCATGTTTAGCCCCATTAGTTTTCATATTTTAAGATGTTTGCCCCATTAGTTTGTCGATTTTAAGACCTTCCGCCTCATTTTTATGTCGATATTAAGACTGTTCGTGCTATTTAGGTGTCAATTTTATTCCTGGCGAACGATAGTGAGCCTGTAATTTTGGAAGAAATGGCCTTTGGCCGGGAAATCTTTCTACCGAAAGTGTAGAATGGAGGATCTAATGGATGTGTGTGTGTGTGTGTGTGTGTGTGTTTTTTTTTTTTTTTTTTTTTTTTTTTTTTTTTTTTTTTTTATGGAGATCTAGGGAGCAAACTAGAACAATTATATAAATATACATAAATGATCAAATAAATAAACACATCCCCCCCTTAACCTACATTCAAATGGTCCAAACCAGGTTGCAATAAAATCCTCTCCCCTCCCTCCCCCCTTTTCGTCTAGAGATATATCAAGCGTCCTTATTATTGGAATTTACGATATAGCTTCCTGTCAGCCCCGGGAGAGAGAGAGAGAGAGAGAGATCGAGGTCTGGATCTGTTGGTGATCTATGACAGCTTTATAACTTGGGAGGGCAGAGGCTGATACAGAACCCCAAATTTATTGAGGCTCAGATATTGGAAGACCAGAGACTTACTATATTATAAATACGACCAGGGACTTATTTTATTATATAAATGGTGTGGTACACTCGGATACCATAGTCTCTAGCCCACTCACACAAATTCATGAGCTTCACCTATTTCTAATTATGGATGTATATAGCTGGACACGAATTTATTAATACAATGTTACTATAAATCAACTACAAAACTATATACAGTATACTAAATATTGGAAAGCAAGTTCTATCCAAACATCAATCTAGACAGCTATAATTGCATAAAGTAAAACGTATAGGGGGTCCACGAATTCATATGAGTGGGGTAGAGACTATCAGAGTGTACAATGTACAGAAGAAACAACAATAATAACCCCTTTTATACCGGCGACGTCCTTTTAATTCTATTCTAAGTATATTTAGACGATTTTGTGCAGTTTAAGGATATTATGTGGTAGTAAAAATGGTTACGCGAGATCGTTCGAAGCCTATTGATTGCTGGAGGACCTTTTTTTAATCTGAATAAAATCGTGTAATAGTAGCCAGAATACAGTTAAAAATAACGGCGTCGGTGCTGCAAGGGTTAATAGAGATCAAATTACAAGTGTGTGTTGATATAAATGGTGCGGTAAAATGGCCAGAAACAATCCTAGTAGATATATAATTAAGGGGAGGTATTTAGTGTGTTCCCTAGACCTCCATCAAGCTTAAAATTACACCCCCTTGAGTCCCTTTCAAGATAAATTTGTACATTTTTCGGTAGAAAAATGTCCCGGCCAAAGGCCGGTTCCTCTTAAATTACAGGCTCGCTATCGCTCGCCAGGATAAAATCGACACCTGAATTGCACGAAAGGTCTTAATATGGGGTGAAAGTTCTTTAAATCGCTAAACTAATGGGGCAAACGTTTTATAATATCAAAAGCAATGGGGCTAATCATGAGGGAGAAAGGGGTCAAGAAAAAAATTCCTCAAGTGGAGATCCCCCCTTAAAGGTGTGTTTTCATAAATAAGATATTGATAATTAACATATTGATAATCAATATGCTGGCTCACTACCGCTCGCCAGGAAAAAATCGACACCTGGATGGGGATAAAAGTCTTAAAACAGTAGGCTGAATGGGGCCGAAGGGATACAATCCAGAGAGAGAGGGAGAGAGCCTAAAAAAAACAAGGTGGGCCCCCTAAATATATCTGCGAGCATTATATTCAGCCACACATCCACACCCCATGTAGCGGCTTCATCTGTCTACACCTGTAAGATGTAATTCATCTTAGGAAGGAACTCGCTTGGCCAAATGATGATCAAATATTAAGGGGAGATGGCCCGTTTTCCTGGTCCCTTTTCTTCCTCATGCATATTCCCATTAGTTTTGAGATTTTAAGACGTTTGCCCCATCAGTTTGTCGATTTTTAGATATTTCGCCCTATTTCTTTGTCAATATTAAGACCTTTCGTGCTCTTTTAGTGTCGATTTTTATCACGAGCCAGTAATTGTTGAGGAACCGGCCTTCGGCATTGACATTTTTCTACTGAAAAATCAACAAATTAATCTGGAAGGGGGATCTAATGGATGATTTTTTTTAAAGTTTGATGGAGGTCTAGGGAGGAATCTAAAACAAAACAATAATATATATGTAAATAGACTCCCCAAAATAACCACTGCCCCCTTAAAGCTGGTAATGATGCATAGCACTATAATAGAAAGGAGTACAACAAAAATACAAGTAACAACATATCTATATTCATAACTAGTATACCTAGTCCCTTTCGGGGCTTCGGTGAGACCTTTTCTATTGCACTAAACATATCGAAGGTCTTCGATAGAGTCTGGCACAAATCTTTAATTTCTAAACTACCTTCCTTCGGTTTCTATCCCTTCATCTGTGCCTTTGTCTCTAATTTCCTTTCCGGCCGTTCCATAGCTGTGGTTGTGGACGGACATTGCTCACTTCCTCATCCTATCAACTCCGGTGTTCCTCAGGGCTCTGTTCTATCTCCTATTCTCTTTCTAATTTTCATAAATTATCTTCTCAACTGTACCTTTAGTCCCATCCATTCATACGCAGACAACTCTATCTTACACTACTCAATTAGTTTTCCAGAACGCCTCGGCCAACAATCCCTCAAAGACAAACATCATGAAGCCATAGAACACTTATCTTTTGTTCTAAATACTATTTCTAATTGGGGCAGAGAAAACCTTGTTGCCTTTAATGCTTCCAAAACCCAATTTCTCCATCTATCTACCCGTCCGGAACTCCCGGCGGACTATCCCGTATTTTTCAACAATACAAAAATCAATCCTTCATCTTCTCTCAATATTCTTGGTGTCTCTTTGTCTTCTGCTCTCACTTGGAAGGACCATGTTACCAGTCTTGCTAAGGCAGCCTCCCAGAAGCTGGGTGTGCTCAACTGCCTCAACGGGTTCTTTACCCCTGCACCGCTTCTTTCTCTGTACAGGGGCACAGTGCGTCCTTGTATTGAGTATTGTTCACATTTGTGGGGAGGATCCTCTCACACCGCACTCCTAGACAAAATAGAAAGAAAGGCCTTTCGTATCATTAATTCCCGCCCTCTCACCTACTCTCTGCAAACTCTCTCTCTTCGCCGCAATGTACCGGTGTAAGTGCTACCGCCAGACGCTGCAGACGCTCTGTCAACGCTCTCACGATATCATCATAATTTGAGTATTAACTACTCATCCTCTTCATTCTTGTGCATGAAAGGTGGTTAAGAGCACGTTTAACCATCCTGTAGCTTAGTAAGTAACACTGCACGATATTTCGCTGTGTATTGACTGATAAACTTTGTGTTTATCACAAGACTCCTGCTCAGACAGGGCGCCACTAGCGCCATCTATTGTTTTGTTTTGCTTTGTAAACAAACGCTCTCTTATTACTATTTTATATAAAATCGTAGCCCCTAATTTTACCCATTACCTACTGTAGTAAGTATCTATTTAACTGCCTTGTATGTAAGTAAAGCTTTGCATATTAATTTGCTAATAAACAATATTGTTTAATAACTAACCTGCCTACAGAGACTAACGCCGACGCCATTTTGTAAACAAACCTTTTTGGGGGATTATACATAATTATTAAATTCCAGCAAATTTTTTACCAAATTTAAGTGCATTCATTTATCTTTTCCCCCTAGATATATTCTTGACTTTTTCTCCTCAGACTGATTTTACTTTAAGCTAAGGGTGGTATTTGTACAAACTAACCTAGCCTAACCCAACCTGCCAAGCTTTTGACCTAACCCAAACCTAGCCTAGCCTATAGCCAGCCAATCTGTTTTATTATTAACTCTTGTAGATATTGTATTTAGTATCCTACTGTAGCTATACAGTATATATCTGTAATTTTAGTTGTTGCTTGCACGATCTTGTAATAACCTTTGACTGATACACTTTTTTATCTAAAAAGAGTAGGCTACTGCTTTACTAGGCTACAGTGACACCAGGGCCATCTGTTGACACAGTATATTAACCCCTTGTGTGCAGTCACACTTTATTTTTATATAATCTCTATTTGGTGAATTGTATATTTAGTTACATATTCTGTTATACATATATTTGTTTAAGGTTAGGTTATCACACCTGGTAGCCTATTTCTGCGAATTTCAATTTTATTATTTTCGGTTAGGCTATTCAACGCTGGTAGCCTATTATTGCGTATTTCAATTTAAAAAAAAACTTTTGGTTAGGCTATCGCCCTGGAAGCCTAATTCTGCGTATCTCAACATTTTTGTTTTCGGTTAGGCTATCACCCCTGATAACCTATTTCTACATATTTCAGCATATTTGTTTTCGGTTGAAGTGATTGAAGTGTTTTTAAAGTGAGTGAAGTGTTTTAAAGTGAGTGAATTGTGTTTTAAGTGAGTGAAGTGATCTGAAGAAAGTGACTGTCACCATGCCTCGCGCTTGTGCGAACTACGCCGGTAGGTTTGGTGAGTCCATGTTTGCTACTATCGATCTTCAAGTCTGCCGGCTCTGCCAGCAACGAGAGAATTTTACAGTGAAATTAGATGAAGCCTACAACAAGATCAACGTCCTCACCATGAAGCTGGAATCACTCCAAGAGTTTGTAACACTCAACGTTGGAGTACCACAAACTTCAATTGTCACCGCAACTCCAGCAGCCACCAACGCCCCAACGTCAACTGCCAACAATTCAACGCCTACAGTAGCCACTTCAGCTGATGTTTCCGATACTCAAGATACAAATAATGACTCTCTTCCCCCTCAAGACAACTTCCGTGTTGTGAGGAGCATGTTTGCACAGTCAATGACCGGTAAACCCTACTCATTAAAACTCAAGACTCTCATTCTTCATATGTTTCTGCCCGGAATCAAGCCAAATCTGTTCTTCGACTTGCCAAACACTCTTTCATCAATAATAAATGCACTGAACTATCCAACTCTAGCTCTTCCCAAGCTTTCTGGCATCTAGCCAAAAACCTCTCCAACAATTTCTCTTCCTCGTCTTTCCCTCCCCTTTCCCAGTCTGATGGCACAACCATCACTTCTTCCTTTGACAAAGCTAAACTCTTCGCTCAAACTTTTGCTAGAAACTCCACCTTGGATGATTCCGGTGCTATTCCTCCCTCTCCGCCCTCCTCTCTCTTACTTATGCCTAATATCCTAATCTCTTCTTAAGATGTACTTTCTACCCTCTCTGGGCTTAACACTAATAAGGCGTACGGTCCGGACGGTGTTCCTCCTGTTGTTCTCAAAAACTGTGCTTCCGTGCTGACTCCCTGCCTAGGCAAACTCTTTCGTCTCTGTCTATCCTATAACGTCTTCCCTTCATGCTGGAAGTTTGCTCACATTCAACCTGTCCCAAAGAAGGGTGACCGCTCTCAACCCTCCAACTATCGTCCAATTGCTCTTATCTCTTGTCTTTATAAAGTTTTTGAAACTATTCTTGCTTCAAAATTTCTTAAGCATTTCTCTTCTCATAATCTGCTCTCAGATCGCCAGTATGGCTTCCTTAAGGGTCGCTCTACTGGTGATCTTCTTTCATATCTTACTAACTCTTGGTCATCCTCCTTTCGGGACTTCGGTGAGACTTTTTCTATTGCACTAGACATATTGAAAGCCTTCGATAGAGTCTGGCATAAATCTATAATTTCTAAACTACCCTCCTTCGGTTTCTATCCCTCCATCTGTGCCTTTGTCTCTAACTTCCTTTCCGGCCGTTCCATAGCTGCGGTTGTGGACGGCCATTGTTCACTTCCTCACCCTATAAACTCCGGTGTTCCTCAGGGCTCTGTCCTATCTCCTATTCTCTTTCTAATTTTTATAAATGATCTCCTTAACTGTACCTTAATTCCCATCCATTCATACGCAGACGACTCAACCTTACACTACTCCATTAGTTTTACAGAACGCCCCAGCCAGCAATCCCTCAACGACAAACGTAATGAAGCCATAGAACTCTTAAATTCTGATCTAAATACTATTTCCAATTGGGGCAGAGAAAACCTTGTTAACTTTAATGCTTCCAAAACCCAATTTCTCAATCTATCTACCTGTCAGGATCTCCCAGCGGACTATCCCTTATTCTTCAACAATACAAAAATCAACCCTTCATCTTCTCTCAATATTCTTGGTGTCTCTTTTTCTTCTGCTCTCATTTGGAAGGACCATATTACCAGTCTTGCTAAGGCAGCCTCCCAGAAGCTGGGTGTGCTCAACCGCCTTAGGGGGTTCTTTTCCCCTGCACAGCTTCTTGCTCTGTACAGGGGCATAGTGCGCCCTTGTATTGAGTATTGTTCACATGTGTGGGGAGGTTCCTCTCACACCGCTCTCCTAGACAAAGTTGAAAGGAAGGCCTTTCGTATCATTAACTCCCGTCCACTCACCAACTCTCTGCAATCTCTCTCTCTCCGTCGCAATGTTGCATCTCTCTCGCTATTCTATCGCTACTATAATAATCAGTGTTCCTCAGAGCTATCCCAGTGCATACCACCTCCTTTACGTAGGGCACGTGGTACCCGTCTTGCAACTCAATCCCACCCCTACTCTGTGCAACTCTCCAACCCAAGAGTGAAACATTACTCTCAAACTTTCTTCTACTCAACAGCTGAGCTCTGGAACTCTCTCCCAGAATCAGTCTTTCCCTCTTCCTATGACTTATATTGCTTCAAACTCCGTGTGTCCAGGCATTTTGGCTCGAACGTCCCTTGATTTTGGCCCTGTCACTCTTTCAACTATGGGGGAGGCACTCGCTATAGGCAGTTATGCCTTTTGCCTCCCTCAATCACATAGAAAAAAAAATGTGTTGCCCTTGACATATGGATAGAGTCAACGATGAATAAAGGATCCAAGCTTAAGTGTGGATGGTTGGCTATTCTAAAGAATGAGAAGCAACTCCTGTCAAACACGCGGAATGTTAACAATGTCAACCGGATAAGAGGCTGTGTTCATCGTCACGCAAATCACAAGAGACGAGGTTCAAGAAAGCATGCAGATTGTGCCCCAAGTAAGATGAAGATAGATGAACAATCTGTGCAGGATATCAGTGCATGTCTCACCGAGTTCCATTGTGATCCATTTGACCAATCAGATCTGACACTAAGATCCCTACAATCTGGAAGTCAAGCCTCTCCAGCTCTCTTTGCTGATCTGAAGTCTGCAAAGGCCGATGGAGAAAAAAAAGTGGAGGAATTTGTAAATTAAAGAGACTATTCCAAAACAAAGTCCCTCAATGCTCGAATACCACGTAGTAAAAGAGGCAATTTTGCAACTCAAGAAATCGAGAAGACAGCAAGTGAAAACCTGAAACAGACAACTGAAGAAATGGAGAGTAAGGCATTTACCTCGGTCATCAAACTTGTTGAGGCAAGTGACGGCTTAAAGATGGAAGACTTAATGCAGCATCGAGTAACAGATGAGTGCCTTTCAATTTTCAATGCAAATGGTACTATGCGCAAAACGCAGAAGAGTAGGCTACAGGAAAAACTGACAATGGCATCCATACCGTACCCTGATATTTACACATCAATAGTAGACATGGGACTAATCTGGCGTCTAACAACGCCTACTACTGAAGACAGAGAAAAAGCAGATGGAACCAAGTTAACGTGGGGAGACTATGGTGAGAAACTTGTGAACTTTGTCCTGAATAGACATTCGAATGCAGAATGTGTTATCTTGGTTAATGACTCATACGAGCAAGACTTCTCCATCAAAGATAGTGAACGACAACACCGTCAAAAAAATCAGTCCATTTGCAATGTGTTTATGAAGTCAGAGGACAAATTTCCTTCTAATAGAGACTTTCATGCTCTTCTTGGTAAGCCAGAGAAGAAGGTTCGCCTTCAAGCATTTATCAAGGCTGCTTTCAAAAGAAAGGCATCTACAACCA